>BQNB010185399.1:0-11372 GCA_026074375.1 Tanacetum coccineum
TTAGTTTAGTATTTTTAAACATTTATTTTTATTAAAATATTTAAAAATTCATAAAAAATAGAAAAATAATCAAAAAAATATAATTATTTTTTAGAAAATTTTCTTTATTCATATAGTTTCTAGGAAAAATAGGTTTGCTTTCGTAGGGTTTAAATTGCAAAATTTCAATTTTTAAAGAACGGGATTGATTCCCGTTTATATTTTTAGTGAATTTTAGCTTAAAACACCTTCGTTTTTAGTCTAGTTTTCTTTGTTTTAGCTTTTTAGTCAATTAAGTCTTATAAAAACCAAAAAGATCGTTTTAGGCTTAATTTTAATAATTTAGGGTTTTTAGGTCCCGTTTGGATTCCCGTTTTGCATTTTTAGCTAAAAATTGTCTTCCCTTAAGTGTTTTAAAGTTTTTGCCTTAATTTTCTCGTACTTTTAGAAAACCAATATCAATCTTATTCCATTCAAGCATCGATTCTCAAAATGACTCTCAACTTTCAATTGCTTTCTTCGTTGGGGATAACGACTCGGGAATCATACTCCCGGATTACTATAATTGAGATCTTTTGATTCCTACCCTCTTTTCTTTATATATTATATATTTTAAGTATATCTTATATCTTATATTTATATATTATATATTATTAAAAGGTGTAGATCAGAAGGGATCAGGGGTTTATAGATACACCCCTACACTTGAACTTTTACATACTCGATTATTTACAATCTAACTGATGACTCGATTTGAGATGGATCAACATAACATGGAGCTTATTGAGCTCTATTGGGGTAATAAATTACTTCTTCCCCAATTCTTTATAAGATGAATACTACCATGAATCCTAATCGTCCCAAAACTGTATTTACAAGGATAATGACTTAGCAACTGTGTACTCAAATAATTAACTTGGGTAAAAACAATAATGTACTAAAAGTGAGTACATACAAGGTAGGCTAAGGCGATTTGGGTGTAACAATTGGTTTATGGGTGACAATGCTCTTCATTAATAGTCCGGCTTAACCAGAAAATTACGAGAACCATAAAAAAGGATAGGCTCGGAGGGGATTTTGTACCTAGGGGTTATTACTACAGCTAAAATTGATGTGCTTGGCAAGGTGTTAGGAAGTTTTTTGATCGGTGTAAAACCATATATAACAATTACAAGTTTAAAAGATGGGTTAATCCTAGTGCCTCTTATCTAGCAAATCCTAATACTTACTATGCGGTCTCAGGATGCATCACAAAAACAAGTTCTAGAATTTAATATACTACCGGTACACTCATATAATTTAATACCGATACCAATGCTCCAGAAAAGGCGACAAAGACCATACGTACACATCCGTAATGACGGAATAGACACATATGACTGCATTCGAACCTTAACTCGAGAAAGCTAAAGGTACAAATTATCTTGGGTATCAATAATGGATACCCGAATTCCTAAAGATCTAAAGGCGAACCTCACATTTTTGGGGTGGAATTTTGAGAGTTTTTGTGCTAGTCATACACATTCCTATCCATGAGACGCTATTAATACTTGGTTTTCGTCGGTATGTGTCATAAAAAAAAATTAAAATTTAGGTCAAAATTACCTTTTTATGCTATGTTTCGATATATTACCCATCATTTTAAGGAACAAGCAAATGACAAATGAAGGAATAGTTTCTAAGGCTTATTTCCCCCCATACACTTAAGTTGAACATTGTCCCCAATAAGAGTATATTAAATGGCAAGTAAGGCAGTATGAAAACTATTACAAGGCCCCTAAGAGTATATTAAATGAATGTGAAATAACTTAAGAGGGATCACCCATACAGTGGGTCAGGTAGTATGAAGACTGTTATCGATGGAATCCTTTCTACACTACTCGCGTTACCCTAGACATATCAACAGCGATACAGACAAAAGCTGGTTTTCTAAAGCCTAACGCGCACACTCATCAACAAGAAGCAACATCAAAAGGATTTACAACCTAAGTTTCATGCAATCATAGATAAATACAAAGGAGGGTTTAGCTTCGCATGTTATAAAAAAAGCAAGAAGATAAATCAATCAAACAACACATAAACATATTGAATGATTAATGATAAATAACCTTACTTGATTAAAACATGGAGTCAAGGTAGTACAATAGGGTTTTGAGGCCCTAAAAACAACCTATAAAGCTCCTTAAACGACTAGGGTTCGTCTCCCTAGGTTTATACAAAGTTATCCCAAAGTTACACACATAAAACCCTAAAACAGATTTATATTTATAGATATGTTGACGCGACGGTGTTGCTTTGTAATCCTGACGCCGTCGCCACGTAGATGATTCCAGATCCTCTTTAAGTCGGCCACGTCCTGACGTCGTCGTGATATTCCTGACTCCGTCACTATATAGATCACGACGGCATTGCTTTATGCCTGCGACGCCGTAGTATGCAAAAGTTTTTAAGAGATTTGGTGTAGGCCCGTAATCTTGTCCGTTTCTTCTCTAAATGAGCCCAAGTCACGTGTATTTCCTCCAAAAGTCATCCAAGTGCTAAAAACCTAAAAACAAATGATTAAGCACATAATTTGGGCATATTTACATGATTTAATGGGTTAAATGACCCCGAAATAGTGTATAAAATGACACCTCATCACATTAGAATCGCCATAGCTTTATCCTTTCTGGAGGCTTCTCCCTTCTTTGTTGTTTTCGCCTAGTCCTTTCCGCTGCCTTGTTTTAGCTCCTTGATTACGTGTGACAGCTTTCCATCCTTGATTAACTCTTTAATTTGTCTTTTTAAATTCATGTATTCATCGATGTTATGCCTTACTTCCTCGTTGAATTCACAAAACTTGTTATTATTTCTTTTTTCTATGGGTGTTGTCATTGGTGGTGAAGTTTTAAATTTGCCTTTATCCAAAGCCAAAATTTCCTTTGGGGATTTTGTGAGGAGTGTGAACTTGTCACGTCTTCGCTCTGACCTCTGCTAATTCCTGAAGTCTCCCCTTCTGTCGAAATTTTGTTTTCGCCCAACTTCCTGTTGTTTCCATGCCCGAAGTGTTTTCTTTCGTGCCTGGTTGGAAGCCGCTACTTCTCCCCTGAGGAACGCTATAGTTACCCTCATCATTTCATCTACTGATTTTGGAATATTGTCATGTAGACGTTTAATCAGCTCGGGTTCGTGCATGAATCCTGAGATTCTCATGCATTTCGGTGTTCCCTTGACATGCCTGCTTTCAGTCTTGAATCTTTGTACAAAATCTTTTATGGATTCCCCCTATCTTTGTTTGATATGGTGAATCTTCACGAGATCTTTGATACACTTCTTTTGTTGGAGGAAATTTGCTAGGAATGCCTTTTTTAAATCGTCATAACTGTCCATGGATTCCGAAGGTAAGTCATCAAACCATACCCTAGCGGATCTGGTGAGTGTAAAAAAGATTAGTGTATGAATAAGTGGTAAAATAAAGCATAATAAGTGTAAAAAGAGATAGTGTATAAATAAATGAAAAGAAAGTAAAAAAAAATTAAGTAAAAAAACATCAAGGGACTAAAGTTAAAAGTCAACGCAAATCACAGGGACCAAAACTGTAAATTTTATAAGTAGTAATGGGTCAAACAGGTCAATACCTGGTCATATTACGTATATCGAATAAAATTCGAAAGTTATTTAGCGATACTGATAATATAACAAGTAGGTTATGTATTTTGTTCTTTTTGGGAAAGTATGTTGCGTATCTTTAGAGTTCACCCTATATACAATAGCGGAGCAAACGACACTATTTTGAAGGGGCAAAACGACGTCGCTGGTATGTGCTTAATTACACATACCGTTTTCCACTAAAACAGGACTTAAATGACTAAAAACGTACCAAAAATACATTGTATTTGTATTTTTTGCATTTGTTTTGTGCAGGTAATAGATATCCAAGAAAAGGACAAAAATAGAAGCCAAATCGACAAAACCGAGCACGAGAACGGAAAGAGCGTGAAAAAAAAGTCAAGTCAAAGCCAAAAGTCAACAAAAAGTCAAAGTCAAATCAAGTCAAAGTCAACCCCGGGAAGTGGATTTGGAAAGAGCATCGAAAACCGAACCCAAAAACCTAAACTGCCAAAAGTGGGCCCACCCGTAACCACCTAGTGGGCCCGGGTCAGCCCACTATAATTATTGAACCTTAAAATCCATCTAAAAAGCCCAAGTCTTTTTTTTTCATTATAACCGGCCCAAATAAATATAACCCTAAGCCCATACCCCATGTTAACAGCCGTTAGTCCATTACTCCCTTTTATACTTCTCCTAGTTAGTCCTTTAGGGACTAACTATGCAAACAACCTGCTAACTCCAGGGACCAAAGATGAAAGTTACAAGGACGTATCATGTAATGCAAGCATACACTTTCAAGGACTAATCATGACAAAACCCCAAAGTTTACCCTGAACCAAATTTACCCGCCTAGGTTTACTGTTCATCCTCCCCCACACACGCGTTTTGTTTAAACCTGCAACTAGAAAACAAAACAATTCACACCAGTCCAAAACATCCCTCTCATAAACCCCACCCCCACATGGCTCCAACGCACACTGGCAATCCTCAAGGTTTTCATTGGGTGACGAATTAAAGGGTCTAGATGATATTGCTTGGGGACAAAGCTTAATGAATGGCCAAGATTGACTAAGGTTTACTCTCACAGCAAAAACACAACTAGCACAAGACAAACATACTTGGACAGCTATATAAAGAAAGAAGAAGACAGAGTCAAGACCTGATGTAGGATTAGTTTTAATTTTAGTTGTAATTTTACTATTAAATGTTTTTATTTATGTCTTTAAATTTTGTCCTTTTAAAATTTCAAGTATTGTAATCTTTCCATGTTCAATGAAATTCAAAGTTTTCAGCTTATTTTATCTTAAATCTATTTTGATATAAGTTGTTCATTTAGATATTGTTAAATTCAGTTTAAAAGCATTATGTAAACTCAAACAAGCTTCTCATAAGCTTGTTTAAGTCTTTTCAAAAAAAAATACCAAAAATCCAAATATGTCAAAGCTAAGCTTAAAGGAAGATAAGCTTGAAATGGAAGAGCTTATGGGGTTTTTAGTTTGCTTATTGAATAAGCTGGGTATGTAGAGCTTAATGAGTCTATGTTTACTCCTGTTTTGAGCAAGGAGTCAAGGTACTTTACTTTTTCTCTTTTTGAGCTCATTTTCACCTTGGATCTTTGTAAGTTGTTCATTTCATTTTAAGTTCATTTTTTATAACATCTACTGTTCAATTGCTTATTATGCTATTCTATGCTTATTTCTTTATTATTCAATCTTAATGTGTGTTACTTATGCTTATTTGATCTCAATGATGCTTTTCATAATTTGTTTTTAGCTTAAAATGTATTTTCTATACGTAAAGGGTTGTTTGGTAAAACCCAAAAACTGGTCAAATGGTGTTTTTATTGATTGAGGTACTAAGCAGCTACAACAAGTTCTTTTAATGTAAGTTAATATGTTTTTATAAGGTTGTCAAGTTTTACAATTCATTTTTAAGATTCTAAGTAATAATGATTTAATTTGTTTTAGCTTAAAATTGTTAGTTCCCTTTTTATGTTTATTTGAGTAAAGAAATGCAGTAGAATGGGTTAAGTCAAAGTTTGCATTTGCCCTTAGATTTCACACCAAAAATCTGTCATAGTTGCTTTTCAAAGTAAAAGTCCATTTTTCATTTGCCATTTTAGTTTAGTTATAGGTTGTTTCATGGTCTGAATTTAATAGTATAAGTAGTTAGGATTGTTAAAGCTTATTTTGTAATTTTAACTTCTTTTACTAGCTTATTTTTATGGCAGCTTAAGCCCATTTACCTTATAGAAATCTTGTCAAAATCAGCATATGCTGAGTAACCAAGCACTTTTCATTCATCTTTTTCAGGGGTTATTGTTATCTCAAACTCTCTTTTCTTTGCATTTTTAGGTAGCTTATTGTATCAGCTTTATAGGGGTATACCCCATTAAGCCATAAGGATCCATCCTTAGGCTTAAAAATAAGCCCAAAGGGTGTCCCATAGGCTGTTTGGTCTGCAAATTTGTGCCTTCTAGCTTATTGCTTTTTCTGGCTTATATGCTTAATTGTCTGTGCTTATTTTTACTTTACCTTGCTTATTAGGTGCCTTAGATAGATAGTAGTAGCTTATTAGGGTCTTGTTTAGCTTTTGGAACTCATTTGGCCTAGGAAAATCCCCATCAGTTAGTGTCTTTAGTTTTTAGCAAAAATATTTTAAGTCTGTCACTTTTAGCTTATTCTAGCTTAATGTCTTTGCTTATTTTAGTTTCTGCTAGCTTATTAGGAGTAGGGGATTATAAATGTTAGCTTATTTTGTGATTACACTAGCTTATTTAACCTTAAAAATAGCAACAGTTTAGCTTAATCATGCCTTAGTATAAAGAAAGTGAAACTGCCAGTTTAGTTGCTTATTTTCCAGCTTATTTTTGAGCTTTAGTAAAAAGTCACTTTTCAAAAGTTTGTTATTCTTACTTGTTTTACAAGTTTTAAAAAAGAAATTTGAAAAAAAAATGTTTTTTAAAAAGGAAAGGTTGTGGGGGTCGAACCCTCCCCCTTCACACGCATACATATTTAACACTCACTCTGCTAACCATTGGTGCCAGTAGGACCATCTGGTCTCTACTCACCACATTTATTATTTATACACTCTTTGGCCTTAAATCATTCAGCCCTTTGTGGCTTATTTACGGCTTATTTTCCAAGTTTGCATTTTTCCTAGCTTTTTCATAACTTAAAGTATTTTCTTGCAAATTTTCAGATTTTTCACATTTTGATTACTATTTTTAATAATTAATATTCTTTAAAATTGTTTTTAAATCATAATAAATAAAAATAAAAGTCAAAAAAATATAATTCTTTTTTTCAAAATTTTCTTTTATCATTTAGGACCTAGGAAAAATAATTTTTTTTCGTAGGGTTAAAATTTTACAATTTCGTTTTTTAAAGAACGAGATTTAATCCCGTTTTCGTTTTTCGTGTTTTTAAGCTCAAATCACTTTCGTTTTTGGTCTAGTCTTCTTTATTCTTTCTTTTTAGTGACTTAGGACTTATAAAAGTTAAAAAAATCACTTTAGGTTTAAATTTTGAAAATTTAAGTTTTAAGTCGCGTTTTTTTCGTTCCCTTTTTAGGTTTTAACTTAAATTGCCTTAGTTTTAGGGTTTTTTACTTGTTTTTGCATTTAATTAGTAGATTTAAAAATCCAAACCCCAAATTTGTTATATTCAAGCATAATTCACAAACCGATTCTCGATTTTCAAATTCATGCCTCGTCGGGAAGAACGACCCGAGTCCGGTTTTAAACTTTGTGGGTAACAAAGCGAGAGACCGATACTTCCGGTAATACTATACTACTATTATTGATATTATCCTATTTATTATATATTTATTATATATTTATATGTATTAAAAAGGAATATTAATCATTTTTGGCGCTGTTGCCGGGGAGGCCGTGAGACGATTATCGAGTTGAAGTTTGTTTTGCCTTGAAGACCCTTCCTTGTGAAGTTATTTTCTTTATAAAAATATAAAAATACAAAAATATTTTTCATTTTCTTTTATTAATATATAAAAACAAGAAAAAAAAACATTTTCGTAAATAAAGATAAACAATTGATCATCAATATAATGTTTTCCACTGAAGCATTATCATAATAAGTTCCCGAATCAAAGATTAAAACTTGCCTTTTGTGTCATTTGCTAGGTACGACTCACCTTTAATTGATTAACAAACTACAAGAGGGGTATAAGGCGGGTTGTTCCGAGGAACTACGACCCTAAAGGAGAAAGGTTTTTAATAGCTTCGTGCTTTCCTACTCCTCCGCTCCTTTGTGCGTTTTTATTTTAAAGAGTTACCGTGAAGCTTGCTGATTAATTGGTTTAAGTTGTCTTATCTCATTTTGTCCTTTAATAAAATGAATTGTTTAAAAAACCTAAAAACCCAAAAATAATCTTCTTTTTCTTCTTATCCATTTAATTCTTTTCTTAACCCTCTATATTGTTTAATTCTTATGGCGTCACTCGATGATTGTTTGAATCTCCTCTTCACGTTTAAAGAGTGTTCGTTTTGTGGAACTTTGTATAATAAAGAATGTTATTGTTCGTCCAACCAACGTCATTGCTTTCATTGTAAAGATGCGTTAGGAGATGGTTTTCTTTGTCGACGATGTACTTGTATGAGGTGTGGAAGTGGTCTTAGCAAAGGACTTTGTTTGATTTGTGCTTCAAGATATGGAAATAATCCGAATCCGAATTCTTTAAATGATTCTCAAAATATTTCCGAAAACGTTTCACAAAGTCCTCCACCAATCACCCAAAATTGTTGTTACAAGTGTGAAGAACCGTTGGATGGCTTCTTTTGTCATCAATGTACTTGCAAGTCTTGTGGGAAAGGTGCTCATTATGGTTATAATTGTCCACCGCAAGTTCCGATTATCTCTAATCCGGAACCATGCAATAATCAAACCATTGATGAGCTCCCACAGACTTTGCCAAGTGTTCATCCGACATGCAATTCTGGAGATGAGAATTCATTCACTTATGATTCCAAACCTAATTTTGTTGATGATTCTCCTAACGTTTTCAACCCACCTTCACAACCACCAACGTATTCTTGTAAGTTTTATGGGAACGATGCTCATTATGGTTACGACTGTCCACCTCAAGTTCCGTTTATCTATAATCCGGAACCGTGTTACACTCAAGACTTTAATTTCCCACAAAATTTTCATAGTTTTCAACAATATCTTTGTTGTACCCGTTGTGGAGGCCCGCATGAGACTTTTCAATGTCAACAAGTGATCTTCTACGAACCTTGTTGCGAAAATTACAGAGGCCCGCATGAGACTTTTCAATGTGATCAATTGATCTTCGATGAGCCTTATTGTGAAAACTGCGGGGGTCCTCATGAAACTTTTCAATGTCAACCGGTGAATGAAAATTATTATGAGCCAAATTTTTGCTATGATTCTAATTCTTTCGGTTTTGACCAAGTTCAACCCCCGCAGTCTCCCGTCATTCATCAACCTCCTCAAGAAACGACTGTGGAAATGTTGCAAGCTAGAGAAGACCTTATGGAATCTATAGAAACATTTTTAAAGAAATTTAATCGTATATCTTTTAGAGAAACACCAAAGGTTTTAATACAAGATTGGGACACATTTTTTGAAATTAAACATGCATGTAAAGAAAAACAACATCAACCAGAGGTTATACAAGAATTACTTAACAAACTTCTTAATGATGTGAAAATTATAAGTGAGGTGCTGGCAGAGTTTATTAATAGTCCGAGTTGGAATCATCCTGCCATTTACTATGATGATGACGAGGACTATACCATTGCAATCATACCCGACTTAGCAACCGAGGAGCCCGTTAACTCTCTAAGTATGGGGGACAAGCATCTTGACACTATTCCGGCAACAGAATCGGACGAAGTAATAAAGTCTAGTGTTGAGAACCTTGTTCTGATCCCAAGTGAGTCCAAGGGTATTCCCGACAAAATATGTGATGTGCCTTTTTGTAACAATCCTACCACTCTCGAAGCTTCTAAAGATCATTCTGAGATTGTCGTTGATTTCAACGATGATTCTACTTCGAGTGATGATGATTCTCCCTACGGTGAGGATATCGATTATGTCAATGCATCACCTCCTGATGCTGAGATCGTCAGCTTAAAGGTGGTTGAGATTGTTATCCCGAAAGTTGGAGGGATTGACGATGATATTCTTCTAACAATCAAAGACGATATTCTTTGTGAAAAATTGTTGAATGTCAATCTTCTTATTGCTAACATCGAAGCATTAAAAGATAATCCCACTCCATCTTTCGATTTTGTGACCAAGTCTTCCTCCACATCTCTTAACCTTTTCTTGGAGGAGACTAACACCTTTGATAATTCTTTACCCGAATCTGAAACTTTTTGCTTTGATTTGGAAGAGAATAGTAGTGGCAGTACCACTACTCGTTCTGATTATTCTCTTCCGGATTATGAAGCCTTCTATAACGATCATATTGAAGAGAAGAGTAGTGGCAGTACCACTACTCATTCTGAATTTTCTCTTTCTAAATATGATTCGTTCATCTTTGATCTTTCGATCAATCCATTTCCTCCTGCCGATAGGAGTGATTTTTATCATGAGGAGTTCACCGGTGAACTCGCTCACATCATATCTCCACCGGAGTATGATCGTTTCTACTTTAAGAATGAGCCCGAATCGGGCGATTTCACTATGGATGTGGTGGGGGATATTTTCCCAACAAGAGAACCAAGAGTTCATGTGCCTAATGTTTTAAACACCCATCCCACCCTGAATCTGGATTTCATACTTTCTAGTGAATCTCTCTTAGCGTATGTTGTATGGATCTTTCTTCCATTTCTCACGTATCCTGTTACTCCGCCATATCTTCTCTCCTGCGGGAATGAAGATACCATTTTTGACCCCGGCATCTCCATTTATCATTCTTTTATGCCGGATGTATCTCATCGGAGTGGAACTTTCATGAAATTCAATGTTTATCCAAACCACTTGAATGGAAGTCCGATGGAGATTTTAAATTCCACTTGCTCCCCCATGGACCAATGAATGCGGGGTCGAGTCAGGCTCAAGACTCGGTTAACAAAAATAAGCGCTTCGTGGGTGGCAACCCATGCTTATCCATTCTATCTTCTTTCTATTTGCTAATAAGTGTATTGTTGTGAGGAGGCTCGCCTCTTCCATTATCTCGTGTTTTGTGTTTTGTGGTTTATTGTCCAGGATTTCCCGGATTTTTGAAGCCTCTCGTGCTCGCGGTTTTGTCCTTCGATCACTCGAGCTTCAAATCCTCAGCTTCATTTGGGAAATCCAATATCCAAATCTTATCGACTAACGTTTATCTTTGAGCATAATTAATAAATGGCTTAGGATTTACGTAGAGACCCTTCTTAAAACATTAAGGACGATGTTTAATTCTAGTATGGGGGGATCTATCGATTTGATTGTGCCTGCAGCCGTTGTTTTCACGTAATCCCATTTTTACCACCAAAATTTCAAAAAAATGAAAAAATTTAAAATTTTTCTAAAATAAAATAAGTGTTTTGTCACAATTTTGACTTTCCTGCTGGGTAGAATAAGAATAAATTTTGACTCGATCGAGCGTGTTGAGTTCTAGCTTGTTCCTTAACCTTTAGGCTAAGCATTAGCGAATCTTTTTAAAGATTTTAAATTTGTGAAGAACGAGAAATGATAGAGTTAAGTATGAGTTAGATGCTAAACAAGGATTATTTGGAAATCTTAAAAGCTCATAAGTGTAATTGTGGCTTTTTCTCCCATAAGCTCCTAACCGGATTAATAACACGTGCTCTCTTTGGAAATTAAACTTAA
>BQNB010185402.1:0-12220 GCA_026074375.1 Tanacetum coccineum
CTAATGAAGTAATAAAATAATAAAATCAAAATGTACGGAAATACTCCCTGGGGTTATCGGTTGCAAAGTAGTCCTTAAGGACTAACTTTGCAACGGAACGATAACCCAGAGACTATTTTTTTTAATTCATCAACAATTTACAAAAATAGTCCTTTAGGTTATCGGTCCGTTTCAGAGTTAGTCACTCACATTGCAAACCTCGTTTTATACATGTTGCAAAAATGCAAACTCTCTAAGGTTGTTGCAATATGTCTGTTGGTAATTGCAATTATTATACTCCCTAATATTAAAGAGAAGATCGTTCCCGCCGAGGTGAATTAATTGCACCCATAAAACACCTTTTATATTCTCCGATTTCAACACGTGTCTTCCCTCCCTCTTCTTCCACCGCCCCACTATTTTTTGTATTACTCATCAAAAACCACTAACTTCGGTGAATTCAGATCAAACCTAATTCCATTAATCCATTATACACAGACATGATCTGATAACCAAATCAATATTATTAGAGATGGGGAATCATTTTCAGAAACACAAAAAAGATAATTCAATCTTATTTCTTACATATAAAATTAGGGTTTGTTACAGTTTGGGGTTTTTGTTAATTTCGAATTTTCAAGTGTTTTTCCTGTTTTAATGGATGATTTTGATGGTTGATTGAACTGATTTATGATTTTTTTTGGTTTTATAAAAGGGGTTAGTTAACTTTTTTTGTGATTTCTATGGTTTAGGGTTTCAATTGGGCTTGGGCTTAATCTCAATTTTGTTTTGCAGGAGGATGAGGGGGAGGAGTAATGCTTCAAAAAATTCCATCGGTGACCGTCCTTTTTAGCTACGAATTGAAGGTATATATTATCTTTTCAGTCTTATTCGATTATGTTGGGTTATCAGTTTGCTAATTAGAGTTATTGACCCCATGAATATGTGCGCTTAAATATGATTGAGGTGCTACAAGGGTGTCAAAATTATTCAACTAATAAATGGTTGATTTAAGGTTTCCATGATTATGTCGATCTGAGTGGTTTATCTCTTACCCCAAATTCCAAAGCCAATAAAATTTGCTAAAAAGCAAATTGATTAAATAGGTCAAACGGGTCGATAATTTATTAGTGTGTATTTAATTTCGGTTTATTTTGTGCTGCAACATGTATGCTACCAAAAAAGTCACCATAGCCACGGTGGATGAGCTCAACTCAAATGGATTCACGACCGTCGACAAGGTCAGGATGTCACACACTTCTGATTGTATAATTAAGGCATGTATTGTCACTTTTGCTTATAACATTTATTTATATATTTCAGTTCCGATGTTTCAAGTGGATTCGCAGCAGAACGGGAAAAAGCGATTGGTTGTTTGGAAAAAGAGAAGCCTACATTTTGTTTGAATAGTAAAGGTGAGTTACATGTGATACGATATAGAGTTTACGGATTGCATGCTACGATAACAGTACGAGTCCGTATGAATTATGTTGTGTATCTAGCAGGTCAATAGGCCAAATTTAGATTTTTAACACCAAATTTCTTTAGGGCTTATTGATTTTTAGACTGGAATAAAAATTAACATTTGACCAAAAGCCATTTGGTGGTTAAGGGGTGTTTGGACTAGCTGAGTTTTGGGGCTTATCAAATAATGTTGGCAATAAAATAGAACAGACCCATAACGAGCGGTTTAGAAAATATATAATAGGACTATATGTCATGTTTTATTATAGATGGTTTGTCTCCAATGAGAGCCGGTACGCCTGATGGCGGAGTTCAAGCTCAGTTTGCTGAACGCGGTTGCTGCTTGCGTGCGTTTACTTATGTTCCCTTTCAAGAGGAAAGGAATACATGTGCCAAAGCTTGCCTCAACAGCCGAGTACCTCAGTGAGATGGTCGTTGAAGGCAATAGGTTCCGACCCACTGTAGGTTTATTGTTTTTGTTTCTTTGACGACTGAGATTTTTACCATTAATTCTGTAAGCTTATTTGGTTTAGAATTAGAGATGCTGGAAGGCACTCTTAAGACAATTGAAGACACTATGGCGCGTATGGATAAAGAGGTCAGAGAATGCTACCTCTTTCTTACTGATATTTACTTAATTATGAGTTTATGACAAAACTATAGACATGTATACAATCTGTATTATCAATGATTCTTTTAAATGTATTGAATTGAGGTGTCATTGAACACGAGGAAAAATGCACATCAGCATAACTGCAGTTCTATGAAAAGATAAATATACAGTTTGCTTTTTTGTATTAGAATTTTCCCTTGACCACAAATTCTGATTTTTGTTCTTTTATATGAAGGTGTATGCTATTTATAGGCATATGAGGTATATAATGAAGCTAAACTAATGGGATTCTATAAAGGCATTATTGAGGGTGTTTGGGTTGTGCTTCAAAAGGGTAATATGGTCATCTTTATGAAAAAACAAATTGAAGAAATGAGACATTTTCAGCGATAAAGATGTATTTTCAGTTACCATTATTGCAACAGTGTTCGAGCGGGACAATTTCAGAAAAAATATGACCACTCAAAATTACCATTTGTTAATTTTAAATAGTTTGATTCAAGTGAAATTTAGCTTAACTCATTTGATAATATGTTGAGTCATTGAATTTGAACTGATGTCGGATTGTTTCCATAGGGTTGTGGTTTTCGGTTTTGAAGCAATATTGGTTCAGGAGCAGCTACAGGGAAATTGAAGAGTAGGCTACAAGGCGAGGAGGACTTGCAAGGTATGTAGGGTGTGTCGATCAATTAAAGTTGTGGTAGGATTTTTTTTAAAGATTTTTTTCTTAAGTATTTTTTATAGGCTTTTTGGGGTCATCGGGCAATGATAAAAGACCAGATAAAATAGAAAGATCAGAGAGAAACTCACCATGATACGATATTTTCTTGAGGCTTATTCTCTTCTTTTTAAATTTCAAGCGCTTCATTCTTTATAGCCCACCCAAGCTTGAGCTTCACTGTACCATCGCATCCTAAACTGGACTTAGATAAGATATTAGTGCTGATAAAGGTGTAAGTAGAAAAGATGATTATTGAATTTTTCTTGATATAAATCTGTAACTATTTGGTGCAGGAAAAAGGGGCAACACTCCTAAAGAACACTCGAAAAGGAGGATGGATGTCGTTGGGTGGAATTTTGTTATGTATAACAGGTACCCACACTAGACTGTTCTTTCGGTAGATTGACGTTTCGGTTGACCTTTTTTGTCTTAAAAAACTAACTATCGTTAACCTTTCATGTGGCGAGAAGTGAGCAGGTGAGATTGCCGTTGTGGTGTGTGCTGGGAGATGGGTTTTGGTTAACGGGTCAAAATGCGCTAAAGGGAGAAAACCAGATATGGCAAACAAAAAGTAATTCTGAACTTTTAATATCTCTTTAGTTTATCAGTTATCTGCTTCTGAAATTATAACGCATCAAGATTTGTAAAACCCAATAAAACTCACTTTTTTCACCTTTGTTATGAGATTATGGGCTTGAGCCACGGGCTCAAGGCGATAAGCAGATTATAAACTAAAAAAATGTGAGCTTTTGTTGGTTTAAGATCAATCATATGGAGTTCAGTTTGCATTACCTTCTTTTTATGGGCTTATCCGCTTACTAAGATTTGAAAAGCCAATAAAGCTCGCATTGTACGTCTTATAAGTTGCTTATCACCTTGAGCATGCGGCTCAAGTGCATAAACTCAATATAATAAGCTAAAAAATGTAAGTTTATATTGGCTTTTACAAATCTTAATAAGCTGATAAGCTCATAAAATAAGCTAACACAAACACCCTTTTAATATATTAGTTTTTATGTTAAGAGAGGTTTCTTTGAGATATTATTTTTCTGCCTTTAAGTAAGTATTTTTTGAGATAGTCTTTTAATTTTTTACTTGGGAAAAACTGCTTTTCTTCTTAATAATAAGCACAAAAGTAGAACAAATAAGCAATCCCAGACACCAACTAAACATTCCAACTTTTTCAATATGTTTATAGCAAATGATTTTTATTAACTATGTATGGTTATTGCTTAACTATATGATTTTTTTGTTTGGTGTGAAGGTGAACGTTGAGAAGGCGATGGATTCGTTTTTGAAAGGGGCGGCGCGTGGGTCGACACTGGCGATGGTGGATGCGGGGTTGGTGTATTGGGAGTTTGGGAAGAAGGATGAAGGTGTAAGGATGTATAAAAGAGGAACTTGGTGATCCTGCTGGACAATGTAATTTTGGGATTTATTTCTTATCTTTTAAGGTAAGTTCAGTTTTTAATTCCTTTTTATTTATTTATTTTTTCTATGTATCAATAATGATGTTGTTTGAGTATTTATTTTTAGTTTAATTGGTTTGAGAACCGTTGACTCCGTGAGTTTGATTTTTGGGGTGTGTTAGGGATTGTTTAGTTTTGTGTTACGATAAAATAAGCAGTTTATTAGATTATTCTTAACAAGTTATTATTAAATATAAGTATGGTTGCAACTGTTACATCATAAGCAAATCTAGACATTATTTTCTTAGGTGTTTAATATAAGCAGCTTATAGGTACTTATTTATAAGCAGAAAATAAGAAGCATCCTCAAACACGCTCTTAGTACATGGCCTAATTGTTATTTAATGGATATGAACTATTAAGAGTTGGTGTGTTGACAGATTAGAGAGTTTAGGGGGTTTATGATTACTGTATATGATTACGGATTAATTGTCGACTACGGATTATAGCCAGTTGCATTACTATTACCTATAGTTATTCTTTGTGTTTTGGTTCTGGTATACTAGGAAAAAAAGAATGAATGATTACTTTTGTTAGTGTTTAATTTTTAAAAAAAAAAAAAAAAAAAAACAATAAAAAAAAAAAAAAAAAAAAAAAAAAAAAAAAAAAAAAAAAAAAAAAAAAAAAAAAAAAAAAAAAAAAAAAAAAAAAAACAAAAAAAAAAAAAAAAAAAAAAAAAATCTATCCTAGCGAACTTTGTTTGTTTAGGTTAACTATTTAGTTCTGGTACTGATATATGCTCGACTGTATTTGATAACTGGAAGATTTTTGCTTATGATACATGCTTTGTGGTTTCATTGCTATATGGTTATTTGCTAGGAATTGTTTCGCGGTTCCGAGTGCCTTTTGCAACATCGTCAATACACCACTATGCCAACTCAAAAAGAGCTTAAATTAGGCAGCCACTGTATTACGCAATACACCACTATGCCAACTCAAAACCCATTATAATGTGTAGTAATAAATCTTACTTTTGATGGCTTTGCTTTAACCTGAAATTGTTTCTGCCTTATGCTTGCACTATGCCAACTCAAAAAGAGCTCAAAAGTCAGTGGGTCAACTAGGTCCGACCCATACAAGGTAAAAAAGATTGAAACCGAAATAACCCATTTTCAACCACCCTGATTCCTGCCCCCACCTTCCCACCCACCAACACTCCAGATACCATCCTTACCTTAAAACAAAAAAACATAAAACTACTTATGTCCTTCGATTTATGCAAGCAGCTTAAATTAGACAACTACTTTAGCTTAACCAAAATCTTTGCTTTCATCTGCAATTGTTTCTGCTTTATGCAGAATAGTACGCCCCGACAATATTACATACATAACTTATAATTAATTACTCGACTCTTTTTTAATGATTCAGTCTGATAGAAGGCTTTGCTTTCACCAGAAATTGTTCTGCTTTATGCTTTGCTCTACGATAACTAAAAAAGAGCTGAAACTTCAGTGGGAAATACCTACAGATACTTATCACAAATCAATCTGCAAATCATCTTTGTTAAAAATGAAAGTCTAAAAAAACTAAAACTCTATTGACGCGGCTTTCCCCATCGCAAGACGTGATAGACAAGGTTTAAGTCAGACTCGGCAAAAATATATCTTCTAACCTAACTTTTATTATATGCAAAGGAAAAAAAAGCAGATTCAACATCTACGACTTCAACACGGCACCGCGCAAACTTTTGTTAGCAATTGAGGTGCTTAAAATGTAACCAGACATTCCAGGTGTGTAACAAGAAATCTGACCATGCTAACATTATCATTTGAGTACATTGACGAATGTTGTTTCAATTCAAGTACGCAATTGGCGAATGGTTGTTTAAATTTCATTTTAGTTTTGTCAAGCGAAACACAAGCAACATTCCTCTTGACTCAACGCAATTTAGCCTCACGCTCCGCAGCGAAGCGCGGGCTAAAAACCTTGTATATATTAAACCCCAGGGGATGCTGCATTTAATGTGTGAGCGACTCGGGTGCATTTAATGCGTCGGGTCGACCCGACCCGGTCCGACACGTTTACCAACCGGTATTTACGAAATACCCCCTCGCACTATATGTCAAATTACGAAAACTACCCTCATTTTTAAAAAATTTACAAAGTACCCTTTCCGACGAGTCAACCCTCACGCTTCGCTGCGGAGCGCGGGTTACAAACCTCATTTTTATTGGTTTATCAATCTCTCATCTAATAAGAGAAAAGTTTTGTTCCTTTTGCAATTGCATTATTCACTTAACAAATAGCAGAGTTCAATTTCAAAATCAAGCACTCATATTGGTCAATTGAAAGGTCGACATTAAATAATTCAGTGAACGCTTATTAAAAGGGTGATCCAGCGATAAGAATATAAACCTTTTAAAACGGATGTTAAGAGTTCGAATCCAATAAGGGAGAAATTAATCCCCTCGAGGTCATAGAGGCTCACCTGTACTGACTCCAGGCTATCCAAAATGATAGTAACCTTGAGATTAATCTGCTCGGAATGTCAAATCAAAAACCCATATGACCCAAAAAAAAATTGTTAGCCATTAAAAACATCCAACATGCCATGTGTCGGATTTATAAGGAAAAACTTTAAAAAAACGGAGTTAATTATCTAAAGTTTTGCGAGGGAGATTTGAGAAAAATCTACTGGTTATAAAGTCTAGCCGTTTTTGTTAATAAATTCATAAATTAAGTAAAAAACATAGAAATTTGATAAGTTTACGTTAGCGCATATAATTCTAAAAATTTAATATCTAAACTTTTATTAATTATGTCTTTTTTATTAGTCTTTTTTTACAGACTCGACACATACGTTTTATACATACATTATTTATGATGGGTGAAATTTAGATGAGTTTAATCAAACTGCTTTAATTTTAACTTTCTATTGTTGAATGACATGACTAAGATTTTCTTAAGTACCGTAACACTTGAGCTATCTAATTATACAGTTAAAACCTTTCAAAAAAAATACTGATTTCACATTTATTTGTAATGTTTTTTTTATTATATAAGAGATGATATTTATATTAGGCGATATATTATAAGGCCAAGCTCGTTTTGTGGGTTTAGAGTTTATTAGGATATTCTCATGATATCTCTATATAAAGTGCATACATAATAATTATAACTTAAGAGGAATTACAACTCACAACATGGTATCGGAGCTCTAGGTCTGATCCTCAGACCTTGTCGGCCAACTTGAGCGGTCACCTCAACACCACCCCGTCAAACTCTAACCATCGTCGTTTATCCAAAAAAACAACAACAACCAAAACTGCAGCCCACTGTTTCAGCCATAACTCTTAAACCGTAAGGAGTTAACTTCAGCGACCATGGCTTCGTAATTAATGTCCGAAGAAAAGCGTAATGGAATCGCAACTGTAGCCGTAGAGAATTGTCGTTACGCGCCGAAACAAGAAGCTGCATTCATAAAACAATAATCGCTCACTGTTTTTCTTATAACATTGAAACCTCTTAGAGTTAGCTGACGCCGTTAGCGGCCGTGGATTCATAATTAAATTCCGAATAAAAGCATACCAGAATCGCCGCCTTCATCGGTCGGACGCTCGGTCACGCGCTGTTATAAGTATAGACAGTCGTCGAAAAGGAAACAAAATCATTTTTTTAGGGATCACGTGACTGTGTACCTATCAAAGTCTTGATTTTTTAATCAAGATGTCTATCTTTATTTTT
Source organism: Tanacetum coccineum (assembly GCA_026074375.1). NCBI lineage: Eukaryota > Viridiplantae > Streptophyta > Magnoliopsida > Asterales > Asteraceae > Tanacetum > Tanacetum coccineum. Next base: position 7,931 of record BQNB010185402.1, read on the forward strand.
GTTTTCTTAGTAATTATAGTTTACACTTCAATTTGAGCTTTTGCGATTTCGTCGCTCGAATTGTGAAGAAGTATTAGACGATATATTATAAGGCTCAAACCCGTTTTGTGGGTTTAGGATTCATTAGGTTTCCTCATGTAATCTCTATATAAAATGAGTGAATAATAATTACTACCTCCGTCCCATATTAAGTGTCCATTTTTGACTTTTTGAATTCTTTTTTCATAAACTTTGACCGTAAATATTTTTCTTTATGTTATACAATGCTTACTGAAAATTATACCAATGAAAAATACATTCGAAACTCTATCCATTCATATATTTTGCATTGAGTATCATATAACATATGAAGAAATAATTAAGGTCAAAGTAGAAGAAAAAAGACTTTAAAAAGTCAAAAATGGACACTTAATATGGGACGGAGGGAGTATTTTGATAATGGTAATGTGTGATGGGCTCGTATATATATTAGGCCCACAAGAAGTAGTTTACAAATAAATAGGTTTTCTAATACAGTTTTGTTACGCGTCTTTTTTTCTTTCTTCCCTCTGTTCTTTCTGCTTCCTCATTATCATTCATTTTCGTCTCCATGTATTTTTTTTTCTGTCTTTCTATAGGCCATACCCTCTCCTAAATACTTGTAGCACCCAAACACAATACGTGTAAATGGCGCCTAAAAACTAATCTTTTTCTAGAAACTTATACACATACGAATCAGAACTGATCGATGATGCCCTCCATGTATACGTGAAGCTTATGAAGAAAAAGAACCGGTTTCTAACCGGGTTTTCTAACCGTAACCGGTTACTAACCGGTCCCAACCGGTTGGGGTTTTTCGGGTTAAAAGTCTAACCGAAACCGATTTTTGTACTAACCGGGTTGACCGGGTTTGACCAAAAACCGATTAGTAACCGGTTATGGCAAAAAACTCGGTTTGTACACCTCTACCTATATTAGACAAGTTAGTTTATAAAATCATCATGTGTAGTTGCGTATGTACCTTATGACCAACAATGTCATCCATGATCCGACATATTGCGCATGCAGCTTTTACAAAGGGGGGATTCGCGAGAACCCATTGGAATGGCTCATCCGTTGTTGTCTCATCCATGCCAATGAAACTTGATATTGTAAGCATCATGTAGCCACAACTCACAAATGAAACTGATTTGTGCTCCTCCACTGTCGGTACGTATCCCGTTTTTCTCCACTCAGCTTCTTGCATTTGGCTTCCGACGAACTCTTTCATCTGTATAGGATAAATGCATAACAACATTTAAAGATCACAATCTTTTCAAGGACACTATGCTACAAAATGAAAGGTGTGTTAAATATACCGCTTCTCTGGCGTAGTTAATATAATGTGATTTTTCATCATTTGCTAAGATATCCTCCATTTCATTATGAATATCAACGAGGCCTTTGTAAATCGGTTTCATATATCCAGGAAGTGCTTCTAAGCATGTCATTGACCACCTATATAGTTAATGTACATATAACTTTTAGATTTTATTTGCAAGATTGATTTAAAAAGCCTAGATGCACCAATTAGTATATTATTATAAAGGAGTATCTCTGTCTGCGCGCGCACCTTTGAACTACTTGATTAAAGATCTGAAGTTCTTCGTATGTGCCATAGGCATCATAGGTATTGTCCACTACGTTTGCCATTGCAATCATCTTCGTCAAGATTACTCTTGCACGAGAATACTCAGGCTTAAAGTATACACCTACTATCCAAAAGTAGACTTCAACCAATCTATCTCTTACATAAGGTAGATTCTTTGGAACAGCTTTTGCATGTCTGTAATTATTTAAAACATCTTTGAATAGAAAAATGAGTGCTACTATAAAGACATCTCCTGATTTTTGTACTTTATGCTCTTTTTGTCCTCTGTTTACAGTATAACATAGTTTTTAGGGGTGAAACGAGCCGAGCCGCTCGTGAAAAGTCTAGAAGTATTATACGAGATCGAACGGAAAAAAAGCTCGAATGAGCCGAGCCTAAACGAGCTCGAGCCCGAGCTTTACGTACAAAGCTCGTTTGGGCTCGCGAGCCTAAACGAGCCTAATGTTTTATACACGAGCTTATTAACGAGCTCAATAACAAGCTTATTAACGAGCCTAGATATATTACGAGCCGAGCTCGAGCCAAGCTTTAAATTTACATTGCCAAATCGTATAAACGAGCCGAGCCCAAGCCTGTCTAACATATCACCAGCCGAGCTCGAGCTTAAATAATAAGGCTCGAAACGAGCCGAGCTCGAGCTTTGTAAAACTTAAACGAGCCAAGCTCGAGCTCTGACAGGCTCAGGCTCGGCTCGGCTCGTTTCCACCCCTAATAGTTTTTTATATATCAATTTTTAGGTTTCCGAACTTTTTTGACAGTTAATCCTTATGACTTGTTAAACTTATATAAGTTTTAATTCCATCACTTTCTCGTATTTCACAGTTTTATAGTATAAACAAAATTGTAAAAATAAAATTAAAATTAAAAAAAACTAAAAAAACCGAAAAACATAAAGGGTTACAAATGGTTTTTAGGAGGTCTTTATAATCTATCTTCAGAAAAATACATGGGCAAATGACACAAAAAAGCACTAAACTTATGGCTCTTTTCCAATCAAGGTACTTCACTTTTTTTTCACGCTCAATTTTTTTTTGTAGCCAATTTAGTTTTTTCTCCTATAAACATAAACATGTAAACTCACAATGTTTAATAAGATAAATACATGTGCACAAATAATTTCTTACCAATTTCTAAAACAAAAAAGGAAAAAAAATATTTGCCAAAAAACGTCTTTTATTAAAATTAAAAAAAAATACAAAATGTAATTTTACCTATATACCCTTTTAAATTAAATTAAAAAGATGAATATTTAAAATAATATGATTGGTTAATGATGGTTCTCGCAGTTCTGTACATTCATTTGGTTCTGAAAAGAACCTCACCCTATATATATATATATATATATATATATTTTGGAAAACCGGGTTGACCCGGCGGTCCAACCGGTTGAACCGGTAACCCGGTCACCCGGTGACTCGACCGGGTCGATTCAAAACCCGGTTTTCAAAACATTGGTTAAACCCTTGACCGATAAAGATTTGATATCATAGATGCATTTTAAATCTGGACAACTTTTCTTAGATAGGTGGAAACGATTTTATGAATAATTGTCAATTTGAGCCCTTTAATTTTTAATTAAACACAAATTTTGGGATATAACGAAATGGAGGTTAGTGAATTAACGGATACTGAGAAAAAACCTAAATCAGCTAGAAAAAAAATTGAGCGCCTTTTTGTGCAAGAAAAAAAGTCGAGCACCTTGATTGGAAAAAGACTTTAAGTTTAATGCCTTTTCGTGTCATTTACCCAAAAATACATTGGTGGCGACTATGTAAGAATTTTCTGTAGCAATGTTTGAATTGATGTTGCATGATGTGACACAATCATATATATTTTTTTATAAATGAGATGGTGAATACTTTTAGTTGCGGAGTATAGTTGACATGTACATTTTTGTTGAAGTATACATTAGATTAAGCGACGTCCTAAGGTTTAAATTAGACGAGCTACCGCCTCAGTCAACTATGTTAGACGGTAAGGCATTCACGTCACCATTTTATGTAACATGACCATCGTGTTTGCTGTTTTACATAATTGACAAACTAAACTTCAAGTCACCTTTCATATATTCGAAAAATCTAATGACACTGACAGGAAAGTAACATCCTAGTAGTTAAACATTTAAGTTGCGTTTAGTTGGAGAAAAAATTTATAATTTTGTGTTTTCAAATTTATAAAAAAATAAAAATAAAATTAAAACATAGAAAACACGTTCATGTGATATTGTTTTTCATTCTCAAAAAAATAAGGGGGTTGTTACAAAGAAAACAAAAAAAAAAGTGTTTTGTAGTTTCACTTGTTAAGTTGGGAAATGCATGTTTTGTGTTTTGTAAAGAAATTTGTAAGAAAACAATGATTTAAACGCGATATCTGTTTTTTTTTTTCACAAAACATTTTATGGAAAACAAAGGTATTTTCCCTCAACTAAACGCACCCTTAGATTTTGTGTCTGACTTGAGTGTGATCTTGATATTTTTATAAAAAGTATTATTACTAGATAGTAAGATATATTTATTATACCCGTTCAAAACATGCTACAAATATCTTATAGTGAAAAATGGTATAGTAAAAGAGAAATATTATACTCCCTCCGTCCCATATTAAGTGTTCATTTTTGACTTTTTGAATTCTTTTTTCATAAACTTTGACCGTAAATATTT
>BQNB010185403.1:0-12220 GCA_026074375.1 Tanacetum coccineum
TCGATAGCAATAGCATATATATAGGGCAAGGTAGAAGCACGTATAGATAAGGATAGAATCACATAAGGATCACATACTGGTTATAGACCAGACATAGTATATACTACCTGGTTCTCTATAACCTTGGCTCTTGATACCAATCTATCACACCCCCAAATCGAGTCGCAACGGAATAGGTAATTCAGGAGCGTAACTTCATATATATCTCGAACACATGGCAAGAGAACGACCACTATATGGACGTTTTAAAAATAATACACCGTTGCATTAATTTAATTAAAACAGAGTTAATACAAAAGCTTAAGAGGATAACGGAGCATCGCGGAAGCTTATAATGTTTTGAAAACAATGGGTATTATGTAGATAGAAATTTTTGTAAAATATAGCCATGATGCACGCAGACTCTACATATAGCACATCAAGAGAAATTCAAAGCTAAGCACCTAAGAAAAACATGCTAAAATGTCAACATAATGTTGGTGAGTTCATAGGTTTAAGTAAAGTATTTACGAGAACCAAAAGAGTTTGGTGTCTATTGTTTCACTAACAGTAGCATGAAAAGTATTTAGTAATCAATAAGTAGTGTGAACCACAACGTTTTCGAGTGTGGGTGACTATTGTAACACATACACTATCACACAAAAATGTTTACGATATTACCCTAAGCTCATGACACTGAAGCCTTAACAAGTTATGTATCGAAGTCCTATAGACTCGTCTCGATTATGATGTTTTGCCAAAACACCCAAGTACTATCTCAAATGAAATGCACTCGCTGGACAATGTACTCATCCAGAATTCTGGGTGGGGGTGTCAACCCCAATAGATCTATTCACAACATTCGTGCTTACATAAAGTAATTGACGGTTCATGATAGTGTGTACTACGTGGCAATATGGAAACTTAGGCAATACGTAAAAGTTTAAAGTACTTGCATCCTTAGTAAAAGCAACCAACGTATTTATATCCATGAGTAAAGCGAGTATAAAATCAATCATGTAAACGAGCATGTAAACGAGTTTGAAATCAATAATGTAGACGAGTTTGTAAACAAGCATATAACGAGTTTGAAATCAATCATGCAAACGAGTTTGTAAACAAGCATATAAACGAGTTTGAAAATCAATCATGTAAACGAGTTTGTAAACGAACATGTCTCTCACCCCAAAAAGTTATAAGGAAATCGTAAAACGAGTAAAACGTGGGGCTACAAACTTACAAAGTCTTGAAAAGTAATTGCATTTTATAAAATAAACGAGCAAGTAAACAAGTTTGTAAACGGGCATGTATTCTCCCCCAAAATAGTTCAAAACTAGTAAAATATGGGCTATGAGACCCACCTTAAGCAATTAGTGAGCGAATGTAATCAACGTAAGCATTCAATGAAAGGAGAGTGTAGCCAAACAACTCTAACCGCGACCTAAGTAAAAGACGTGTCTTAGGAACAAGAAAGTATATAATGAAACGACGTATAATTTGTTTATAGAAATTGACATCATCCATATACGTTTGTGTCTTTATTTAATAAAAGCGTTTCTTAATGAAGATATGAGGTTTTTAGTTAAGTTACGACCTTTATACGAAAAAATACCATTTTTGAAAAGTTTCTATTTTTGGAAAGCTTTTAGAAATCCCGAACGTTAAAGACGCCTCTTAATATTTGATAAGTCCATCTTACCTCTATACGCACCGAGGACAACTTAAACGTCTAACTTTCACTTTTTATCTTTCTAGGATATAGTTCGCTCATTAATGACTTACTAATTTTTAGTAATCTCTAAAGTTTATGAAATTATAGTTTTTAGAAAGTTTCTAGTGCGTTCTACAAGTACATAGATGTTGCACTAATATTTGCTAAGGTTTCTAAAGCTCAAACGGAGCCGAAAATTCTCGAAAAGCCAAAAATATGTTTCAATCAACTATTTGACTATACGGTATTTTTCAGAAATTGACCAACTTTGATCGAGCGTAGCTCATTCGTTAAAGATTTTCATAACTCGAGAAAATCCCGTATGGTTAGTAAAATTTCATTTCGAACAAGTTTCTTTTTATACACTTTGGCCAATTCGGACCCGAAAGTGGTCAAAACCTTGATTTAAAATCGGGACAAAATGTCCGTAAATTTGCAAAAGCTGTCAAAAATATTTATTTTTCGTCCAACTTAAATCGGCAATATCTCCTTCGTTATAACTTCGTTTTTCACGTTCTTCATATCAAAATTTCCGTAACGATATTTACTATCATAATATTAAAGTTTTGACTTGTCAAAACACTTTTACGACACCTTAAACCCACAAATTAATTTCGGACCGCAACCTATTTTATCAAAAACTTAGCCAAAAATGCCACAATCTTCCTCAAGAGCCTAATCTAACCTATCTCCATTCACAACTAAATCAACCAACCAAACCATCAAAAAACTAACCTAATGTCATTGTCTCATTCATCAAACGCTAAACGTTCCACCACGAACTCAAAAGTACAATAAAAATGTAAGATTATAAATAAAGTTTCAATCTTGACAAACGAGTTGTACAACCTTGTTTATATTTATGTTTTTGTTATAAAAAGGTGACCACAAACATGGATAATATCATTTTTAGAAGAAAGGTGTTGGCGTATACGCGAATAATATAGAAACGTATACGAACGAAGAGGATGAGAATACTTACTTGTAGAGAAAAAGATGCTGAAGAAAGGCTTGAACTTTAACCCCACAAGACTAAAAGTAAACCCCAAATCAATAATGAAATAACCCAAATAATACTAGAAATGAATCACGATCAACAATCCACCAACAAACTTGAATCAAGAAGCAAAAACACCAAAAATGGTGTTGTTTGGGTTTTGGCCGATGTAAGAAAGGAAGAAGGGAAAGAGAGAATTTATTAAGTGTGTGTTTTTAGAGAGAGGAAGTATGGGGATAAAATAAATGAGATGATGTCTAAATACATTGTATGGGAGCCTTGGTCCTTAAGCCTTAACCAAAGAATCCTAGGAGGGTGTGATACTATGGGAGACATAAGGGAGAAAATGATGGAATGATGTTGGGTGTGGGGTGGCGTACGAGTGGAAGGGGGGGGGGAATCAATTTGATTTTTGAACTTGATTTTTATGTAAGATATTTTCTTAAGGGAAAACCTTAATACTTCAAGTATGTACACGTTAATTTTTGAAACAACTATTATATCCGTAAAACGAAAAACGTACGACTTCTCGAAAAGAGTATATGCAAATTTAAAGCTATGCTCGTAAAGTAAAAACGCGATAGCCATTCAAAGACTACGTTCCTTAGGATGTTGGAATGCATCCAGTGACGTTTCTCACTTATACGCGGAACAACGTCTCGGTTTTTGATTAAACTAACACATAACTTATAAAAGTTAGATTTTATGCATGTAAATTGAGAAAATATTGACTTGCGAAATTTTGGAGTGTCACACTAGTCATCCAACTAGATGGTCTTCTCTCACTCCTTCAAAAGTCTTAATTTTTGTTTGGCATGCCGAGAGAAACCGTATCCCAACTAGAGTGGAATTGGACCTAAAAGGCATTGACATGCCTTCGATCCTATGTCCTATTTGTGACAATGAATCTAAGACTGTTGATCATATTCTGTCTAAATGTGATTGGGTCTCCCACCTTTGAAGAAATATATATTCGTGGTGAGGTTTTGAATTCATGACAGGCTCTTCCTTTTCGAAAATCATTGATTTTATCAAAAACCTTAGCTCGGAAAAGAAGAAGTTATTTCAAGCACATCAACTTTCAAGTTTTGAACCTGTTATATTCTCATCATCTTAGTAGATTTGAAATGCAAGAAATGAGAAGATGTTTGCAGCAAAAATATGCTTGATATAAGATCTCTTCAACAAAGTATAACATTTTTATTTTTGTTGGTTGAACAATAAGTAAAAAAAAAGTTCTCTTAATTGTGTTTTAGGTCTTTCTTGTCCTATGGACGCATGTTATGTTTCTAGTACCTGAATTAGGTATTTTGCAATACGTCTACCTTCTAGTTTCTTGTTAGAAAGTAGCATTATTTGAAGTTTAATACAAAAGCCATTTAAAAAAAATTGTAAACAAAGTTATTTTGAAGTCTTGTCTTTTCTTATCTTTTTTAGTTTTGTCCGCTAGCCTTATCAAATAACTCTCTTGTCTATTTTTCGAAAACTTAATCATCTTAAATAAGCCTCTTAGCATAATGCTTCCTCTATTAACGTTTTGAATACGAGGGTTTAAACAAAAGCAAAAAGCCAAATAATCATCGTATTCATAATACAAAATGCTTATAACACAACCTAGACTTGAACATTGAATGTAGAGTGGTTAACTATTTTGTTAACTGAAAACAGGTTACAACTTAATAATAAATAAATGTAAAAAAGAGGTAATATAGTATGTTACGTGCAGCAAGAAAAGAATCAAGTAACGTGGGACGACCGGAACTGGCGATTGGCGTCGGTGAGATTCCCGGGGCCCCCGGCGCCGGTAACACCGCCACCGACTCCTTTCTGACTTTAATTTCTTTATATAAAAATCTAATAAAAATATCATTTATTCCAACAGATAACAAACTATTTTCCATTTGGATAACATAGCCACGTATCCATACAAAAATCTTTCCTTATAAATACCCAATGACTTTCACAACCAATCACATTGCAAAAAGAATTTCATATCATTTCATTATACTTAACAAACAAAAATGGCTATGCAAACTTCATTTTCGTCTTCATTGTTTTCTTCACCAAGTTTCGATACCAATTCTAACAAATCATCTTCACAATTTCCATCATGCGTACAATACAAAAGATCGACAATCTCAGCTGCTTACGCGACAGCCGAAAGAACATCATCGACAGAGACATTGCTACGTAGTTCTACTAATTCTTCGTCCTTGTACGATGTACTTGGAGTTCGAATGGGAGCTGATACACGTGAAGTAAAAGCTGCTTATCGTAAACTAGCTAGGGTTTTGCATCCTGATGTAGGAAGTGGTGACTCATCGGCTGATGAGTTTATGAAAGTGCACTCAGCTTATTCTACGCTTTCTGACCCTGAAAAACGAGCGGATTATGATCGGACTTTGTTTCAAAGGCGAGTAGTGAGATGTTCGTCACCTTTAAGAAGTTCTGCGAGTGGTTATAAGAGCCGGAGATGGGAGACTGATCAATGTTGGTGATTTACTTTTGAAATGTCCTCAACATGATTTAATTAGATCGATGTTTTAGAGATCAAAATTTATTGAGGTTGTAAATATGGAGGAACCAGTCCCATGATACTTTGATAGATTTTGAAGTCATAGTATTTCATTTTGGAGATTAGAGTTTCATTTCATGTATGTCACTGTTTCTTTATTTGATCAGTTATTGTTATCATATTTTAGAATTCGTTTTTGTATAATTATTGTGCGTGTTTTTGTTATCTTTCGATCCGAAAGCATGGAATATTAGAGTGCGTTTAGTTGAAAAAAAAATCTTAATTTTTTATATTCAGTTTGTAAATAAGAGAGTGGATTAAATTTTCTGAAAAAACAAAAAATGTATTTTGTAATTTCCATTGTTAACTTTAAAAATGCATATTTTGTAGAAAATGTGTTAAAAAAACTTTGATTTGAGCGTAATTTTTGTTTACCTTGTTTTTATAAAACATTTTTGTAAAAAACATAAATGTTTTCTTTCAACTAGAGTCAGCCAAGATTCTCCTTATTTTCTTTCTCGTTTATTCGTTTAGTGTTTATTCATTAACATAATTATTAGGCATAACAATCATTTTTTGTTAAGTAAATGTTTCTTTGTATGTCTGTTTACTATTTTTCTACTTATTTTCTTTTTTAAATAAGTGATTAAACTTATAATGTAGCACATCGTAAACCCATCGAGAAAGCCGGTTTACAAAATATAAAATTAATTAGAGTAGTTAAATAGGTTTACTTTAAAAGCTAAAAATTTCAGTAAGTAATTTGGACTTTTATACGTGTTGTCGCATGCGAGCAGGTTCGATAGATACCGGAAGTTGACAATTAAGGTCAAGTTTAATATTCATGTCGATCGACATACGTTACTATATGTATATCTTCTCATCCAATCAATATCAGACATCTTTCAGAAGCAGGGCCGTCTTTGAGGGTGTGCAGGCCAAAAGTTCAATATAGACCCAATTTTTGTCATAGACCAAATGAACCAATCCTAGCCACTTATTTTTTCATCAAAAATAAAAAAATCCACTTTTCACCTTATTTTAAAAATTAAATATCTCACACACTGTTAATCGTTACGCAAAACAAAACATACCATCGCGACGAGAATTAAATTATCTTTCTATAGAGGGGCGACACTATATACTTTCGACGAACTTTTTTTTATGATTTTATGAAGTCATATACGATTTTATGAAATCATATATGATTCGTTATACGAATCATATATGATTTTCGCAATTCGTGACTGAAAAAAAAATCAAAAAAAAATTCCTCGAAAGTATATCGTGTCACCCGTCTACTGAAAGATAAAAAAATACTCGTCGCGATGGTGTATTTTTTGTCGTGTGACGATTTACCGTTTGTAAGATATTTTATTTTTAAAAAAAAGGTAGAAAGTGGGTTTTTTTATTTTTGATGAAAAAATAGATGGTTGAGATTGATTCATTGGATCTATGACAAATAATGGGTCTATGTTGATCTTAACTCGGGTGTGCAGGGTGGGCGACCGCACAGGGCCTCAAAATTTTAAGGGCCCTAAAATTTGTCACTTTAACAATAATTTAACTGTTTAGATAATTAATTTGCATTATATCTTATAAACAATACCATTTTACATATAAAAATTCTTCTTGAAAAGTCTTATTATTTAATTTCGCTCAGGGCCTTCAAAAATTTTAGAAATTTTGAGACGGCCCTGTCCAAAAGTATAGAAAATAATTAGAAAACATTGAAGAAAGTATTAAGAGATACACACAAAGGTGTCAACTTAACTTTAATTTTTGTATTTGTTAACACGCTAGAATAACAAAAATTTTATATAAAAATATTTACTAAATAACATGTCATGTATATATATATTATTAGATATATAAAAGAAAATTAATTTGAGAAAAAAATAAATAATGGTCACAAAACAACCGCTTCATCTCTCTCAAAATAAATTCCCTCTTCATATTGCACATAATTTTAGTAAATTTTACTACCAATATTTTCTATCAACCAAATATCATTTCTATTCACTAAAAGCGATTTTGATAAATTAAAATACAAAGTGAATAGTTATTACCTTTATAGCGAAACAAACGACAACGATTTAAGGGTTCAAAAACAACATTGTTTTAGGGGTGTGATGGGTCGGATGTGAGTGGGCTTGACCCAAACAACGTCATTTTGGGGTGGAACGACGTTGTCTATAAATGAAATTTTGTTTTCATAATGCGTTTATGCTCTAATACGTCGTTTTGGTTTTTTTTTGTTTTTTTAAACGTGATATATAAAGGTAGGTTCTATCAAACTTTATTCATAAGTTGATGTCACTCACCCAGTTTTCCCACCGTCATCACCCTGTTTTCTTACCAATCTCACTTCGGCGATCAAAAGGTGTCGTTTGGAAAATTATATCGACGCTTGTTCGACGTACGGTGCAAAGGTTCGTTGGTAGTTGTTTTTATGGATTGTGCATGCTATGTTTTGGTGTTTTTTGCCTTTTATCTTTTGATATGTAGGAATGATGTGTTATGTTTTAGGTTGTTTGTTGAATTATATCATGTTTTTAGATGATTATTGTGATAAATTGCAAGTGATGATTAAAACTGTGGTTGCATGGCTGGTAGTATATGTATAGTCACGTTTCGTGTTTGGTTGTTGTGTGTTTGTAAGCATTGATTATATGTTTGTGCTTTACCTATTTGCGTCATTAAAATTATGATAGTTAGTTTGCTATGAAATTTTTAGAGCATTGTAAGAGTCTTGTATTATGCTTGCATGACTGTGGTTGTAGGTAGGGGTGAGCGAAACGGATCGCGGATCAAACCGAACCGAAAAATCGGCCCGAACCGTACCGATCGGACCGGAAGTTCGGTCCGGTCCTTGGTCCGTCATTTTCCTTATTTTTGGTCCTCGGTCCCGTCCGGTCTTACGAAAAAAGCCGGCAATTATGCCTAATTGGACCGGACCGGACCGAAGACCGAACCGAACCGGACCAACCTGGACCGGACCGGACCGGACCATTTCGGTCCGGGGTTTTGGCCAAAGTCGGTTTCGGTCCAGTACAGTTTAGCCCGGTACGATCCGGTTTTCGGACCGTGAGCACCCTTAGTTGTAGGTGTTAGTTGGGGTTTCGATTTGTTCTTTTAGTTTTCGGCATTTTGTATTCTGTTACATTTTGGTTTATCAGATTGATTTTATGCTTGTGCATGTGTTTTTATGTTATTGCTACATGGATGCGGTTGTAGGTGTAAGGGGTTATTCCATTTTTTGCCTCTGTTTTTTTTTAATTTATTGTTTTATAATGTTGCGTCCTACTTTAGTGGTTCAGTTGAATTGCGTTTTGCTTACGAAAATTTTATGGGTTTACCATGTTGTGTGGTTGGTGAAGGATTTTTGTGTTTTTGAAATTACAAAAAAAATGATATATTTTGGCTTTATAATGTCGCTCATATATGCATGACCTTTATTTGATGATTGTGACCATTTTAGTTGCATTTATATTTGCCGCACCAGTGTTTCTAATGTATGTCAAAATGGTTTTATTAGGTTGTGTTACTAGTGAAAGGATTCTTGTGTTTTTGACATTGCGAAAAACGACAAGTTAGTTGAAGGGGCGGATTGTTTGGTGAGATCGTTACGTCTATCAACATACTTTTGACAGTAAGGGTAAGTTGTTCGTCGTTTTTTTGCAGTTCTTTTGTTTTTATCATATTTACTCATTTATATGATGTTTTTACTTTATAATGTTGCTCAAATATGTATGCCCTTTATTCGATGGTGGTGAACATTTTCAACTGCATTTATATTTGCTACATCACCGTTGCTAATGTGTGCAAGAATGAAGTGGGTTCTTTTGTTTATCAGATTTACTCATTTATATGATGTTTTTGCTTTATAATGTTGCTCATATATGCATGACATTTCTTTGATGGCGGTGAACATTTTAAGTTGCATTTATATTTGCCTCACCACTATTGCTAATCTGTTTAAGCATATGTCACATATACTCGCAAAACTGTATGCATATGTCGTTTGCTTGCTGCGAGATCCGAAAGGTAGTGGGTTGGGCTTATCTAGGTAATTTGGTATGATCCAGTTAGGTGTATATGGTTTTGTACATAGTAGGAAGGAATTCGACGGAATCTAGCCAGTCTTTGCAAATGTGGTGTTTTTCTTTGGTGCGACTAATGGTGGAAATCTATATCCAACACCTTAAAATTTTGTTGTTCAATTTAAATCAGCTACAAGTGATGTTACATAGGAGGTTGTAGCCGTCTGCGATGTGAATGTTTTGTTTCGATCGCGAGTATCTACGCAGATGTTGATGTGGCGTCATTACAGTTTATAGACTTTAGGCTTCGAAGAAGTGTTGCGTTATTCTGTCGATTGCCATAGCATAGAACGCGTAAACAAATCGGTTTATTATTCATACCTAAGTAGGAGTAAGAGTGTGCACTGAGATTAAATATGGTTCTACGTTAGTTCATTTGGCATGTTAACCAATGTATAATTTTTTCCATTCAATCTATGTTGTGGCTGCGATCAAAAGTAGTTGCACATGTCATGCGAGTTAAGTAGATCTGGTGTATTAGGATTAATTTGGTTAATTCTTCGTATGTTTATCTTTAGTGGCCAAAATGGCGACAAGTGGAAGTATTCAAGTGAAGGCAAACAGCGTCAACGATACGATGGTATGTAGCGGCCCTGTTACGAGTATTGCTGATCTCAACACTAATTATAGGTTCAAGATGATTGATGTGAAGGTGTACCGTAAGTGGGTATCCATGAGTGTTCCGGACCTTACACCGCTATGGTTTTGTTGTATCTTGATCGATAGAGATGTAAGGGTTTCAGCTCTACGTTAATAACTATTTACGTTTTTACTGGTTTAGTAGGAACCATTTATTTAGGGAAGAGCTTTTTTGTAATAGGCTGGTGTTATACTAGCGAACATGGATGCCTGATGTATTATTTTATGTTTATTGTTTTAATATTTATAATTTTACCGAAAAACCTATCTAGACTTAATACTAATGGGCAGTGTACCTGATCGTATGTAGATATTAATGGCAAGTACGGGTCGTTCGCGAAGAGTGGATGAAATAAAGTAATTCCTAAAGATTCTACATTTTATTTGGACGGTTTCAGCCTGAGAGGTTGGCACGATTTGTTTTAACTAATTAGCTAATTTATACTAGAAAACAAGTAAAGTGATGTGTTTGTGATCAAGTAGTGGAAAGTGTGCTAGCCGAGCTAATCATACAATGTCTAATTAATTCTCGTTTACCTAAGTGCAATGATCTAAATCGTTTGAGTTGGTGATACATACATAGTAAATACGACCAGATGGTAACGATTACCTTATTATATAGCAGTGTCTTTCTTTATGCCGGGAACCAATCCATGCATTTGTTAACCTACACAAGAAGCTTCTGTTGTACGCTCATGCAATGCTAAGATCTTGTAGGTCGCTAGGGGCTTATATTAACACTACGCATTAAGTCCTTCAACTAATCTTAAGTGATTTATCTATGGTGTCGGTTGTTTATGTTTCCATTAACCAATCAATAAGTGAATCAACTAACGGGATCAAGGGCGTGTCGGTAAGGGTTCACCGTTTACCCACCTATTTTCTACGGTTTAGTCCACCTTTAGAAAAGACTTATGCTAACTTATATGCCTTGGTTACTTTCGGTCTAATTTAGAGTTTGATCCACCTCTAGTCCTAATAGGAGAACTCGGTAAACAATCTCTGTAATGTAGTTACCAATCCTAACATGTTCTGGTAATAATTACAATGCAAGAAGGTTGTCAATCTCCTAAACATTTGCATTTCACATCCTAAAAAATAAAGGCTATTTATATTAGAATAATTGATTGTCTTCCATTGATTAACACAAGAGTACAATATATAATGTCTTAGGATTATTCTAGAAGTGGGTTAGGCCCATAAGATAATAAATCCCGAATGACCATAACAAATAATACATCTAACACTCCCCCGTAGTTTGAGCGGGAGATGACCGAACACTCAAACTGGTACGAGATTCCTCAAAAAGCGCAGACGGCAAACCCTTGGTGAAGATATCGGCATACTGATAACGCGATGGCACATGAAGTACACGAACCTGTCCTCGAGCAACCATATCACGAACAAAATGTATATCAATCTCTATGTGTTTGGTCCGATTATGTTGAACTAGATTAGCTGTCATATAAATGGTGCTAACATTGTCACAATAAACAAGTGTAGCAGATAACAAGGGTGTGTGAAGCTCACGAAGTAGATTACGAAGCCAAGCTGTCTCAGCTACAACATTAGCCACACCACGGTATTCAGCCTCAGCACTGGAACGAGAAATCGTGTGTTGTCGCTTTGATAACCATGAGAGAAGATTATCCCCAAAGAACATACAGTACCCCTGAAGTAGACCGTCTAGTAGTCGGGCATCCCGCCCAATCAGCATCGATATACGCCACTAAAGAAGATGTGGGGGATGCATAAAGTTGAAGCCCAAAATCCAAAGTACCACGAACATAACGAAGAACCCGTTTGAGAGCAGCCAAATGAGGCTCCCGAGGGTCATGCATATAAAGATTATCTGTTGCACGACATAGGATATATCTGGCCGATTAAAGGTGAGATACTGAAGACCACCTGCAAGACTACGATATAAAGTGGAATCAGAGACTCGATCCCTATCAGAACCAAGTTTAGATTCTGTGTCAACCGAAGTCCTAGTAGCATTACAATTCGACATATGTGCACGCTCCAACAACTCCATAGCATCTCATGTAACTAAAATCCCAAGGAAATAATTAAGAGCTCCCAAATCTGTCATGTCAAACTCTTTATGTAAAGAGGAGATAATACGTTGTAGTAAAGCTGTAGATGAAGCCGTTAGAACAATGTCATCAACGTATATCAATAAATATGCAACCTCGGTACCATGCTGATAAATAAAAGAGACGAGTCACATCGACTCGAAGTAAATCCCACACGAAGAGCATAACCTGCAAAGCGTT
>BQNB010185405.1:0-12220 GCA_026074375.1 Tanacetum coccineum
TAAGAATCCTAGGCTTGGGACCATTTGGAGACCAAGGTGAGAAAGTTAAGTAGGTATGTCTTGTACCATGGAAGCATAAATCAAATATTTTGTGTTGGTTGTGTGGTGTTGACGCCAAGAAGAAGAGAAAAGGGGGACCAAAAGTGACCTCCAACATTCTAGGAATACCATCCATGCATGTATTTAATTTCAAGAGATACCATGCACACACAAAGATATTGTTATTCACGGAACACACAATTACTGAAAATACGTAATACGTTCACGAAAATTTACGAAATTTTAAATATCAAATTAAAACATAAAAATGTGATCACTGACGAAAGACTACGCCAAATAGCAACCTGGTACGCTTCCGGTGACGATTCTCAGATAATGACGGGACAACCTCCCGGTTAAACGTAAAAATTAAACGAAACTCGTAAAATTAAAAAATATCAAACGGAAATGGCTAAGTCACTGAGCGGAAAATTACGGGTTGTGACATTCTTTCCCCGTTAGTGTGTGGTATTGGATTTTTGGGTTGTTGGGAATTAGGTGAGAGTATTTCCTTCGAAACTGACCTTCGCGTTCCTAGATGAATGACGAGTGTTTTGTTAGACACTTACTTCTTTAGGTGTGTCAGATGCTATGGGATCTGCTTAGTTGTTGCGGGGGTTCAAGTCGATAAGCGACGATTCCTACTTTAGCGAGAATATTAAAAGGTTCAATATATATAGGGTTCAGCTTTCCCCGTTTACTAAAACGTATCTCTCCTTTTCATGGTGACACATCTAACATGACCTTACCTCTAACTTGAAATCCCAAAGGTCTGCGTCTCACGTCAGTATAATTCTTTTGATGATCACGATTACCCAAATCATATCGTAACTGCTTGTTGTCTTTGGTAGTCTTGTGTTAAAATTTATGGCTATATTTTTCCCATTTCCCATGAGGTATTTCTGATTATACTAGTAAACTAGATGGCCTTTGGTAATCGTCCCTCTTCCTTAAACACGTCAAGCACTTGTCGACATAGGTGGTGATGCCTGCTTCCATATCGGGCCATTGGTGAAACTGCTTAAGATTATGATATATCTTATCCGATTCCAGGGTGGATGAAATAGTTAGGTTTGTGTGACTCATGCTTGATCAATTCTCCTAAGTCTCTAAAACGTGGTAACCAAATCCTGCTCCTAATGCAGAGAGTTCTATTAAGACTATTCTCAAACTCTTTGTCTATGCCATGAAGGTTCTCATTCTTAACGTTTGCCTTCTTGAGACTTCTGCTTATACCTCATGAATTTGTGGTTGTAGGTTTAAATTTACGGTCATCACTTAAGGCTTTCACCCTGAGAGGCTTAGCTCGTTCCTTTCTGCTTAGAGCATCTGCTGCAACGTTTGCATTTCTAGGGTGACATCGAATCTTACAAACGAATTCACTAAGCAATTCTAACAATCTACGTGGTCTCATGTTCAATTCCTTTTGATCTAGAATGTGCTGTAAGCTCTTATGGTTTGTAGACATGGTACGCTTCATGCCATACAGGTAGTGTTCCTAAATCTTGAGAATAAACAATATTTCTCCTAATTCTAGGTCGTGTGTCGTGTAGTTCTTCTCATGAACTTTTAGTTGTCGGGAGGCGTAAGCCATCACCTTCTTCTTCTGTCTCATTATAGTACCAAATCCATTATGCAGAGCGTTATAATAAACCACGAAGTTTTTCGTTCCGTCGGTAAATGCTAAAATCGGTGCACTACAAGGTTTCTACACCAACGGTTGAAAGGCTTCCTCTTCTTTCTCTTCCTATTCGTATTTCACATCTTTCTGACTCAGTTTGGTTAGAGGTTTCTATATCCTAGAGAAACCTTCGATAAATCGTCAGTAGTAACCGACAGGACCTAAGAATTTTCGTATCTTCATTGGAGGCGTAGGCGTTGCCTAATCCTTGATTGACTCATATCTTGGTGGTATCAACATGAATGTCCTGACTATCAACAACGTGGTCGAGAAATTACACTTTCGGGAGCCAAAATTCACACCTAGAGAATTTGGCGTACAATCCTTTATTCTTAGGCAATTATACGATAAACCTAAGGTGTTCCTCGTACTCCTTATTTCTACTTACGTAGATAAAGATATCATTGATGGATACTATCACGAACTTATCCAAGTACAGTTTGCACACCCGATTTATGAGATCCATAAATACCTCTGGTGCGCGGGTCAAACCAAATGGCATGACCTGAAACTTGAAATGTCCATAACGGGTCCTAAATGCGGTCTTAGAATATCCTTTTATCGAACTCTAGTTGGTGGTCACTAGTCCTTAGGTCGATTTTCGAGTAACGCTAGATCCTTGCAGTTGATCGAAAAAGATCATCTATACTAGGTAACGGGTAACGGTTCTTCACGGTTAGCTTGTTCATTTTTCGGTAGTCGATGTACAACCTAAATGATCTATCCTTCTTTTTGACGAACAATATCAGAGCTCCCTGAGGTGAGGAACTGGGTCTTATAAATCCCTTTGAGCATACGACCTACTATGCCGGAGACGGTCAACTCTCTTACTCTCAACACATAACATGCCTTCGAGTCTTAAGTTATCTCGCTTCAACGTACCAATCCTATCAAACAACTCAGCTCTTGCTTACTAGCAACTATCAATGTATATCCATCACTCCTATTGCTTTGAATCGTTAAGGTTTCATCACTTAAGGGGATACGAACGATATGTTATCACAATTGTTCATGGCGTGGTACTTTGTCAACCAACTTATACCGATGTCAACGTCAAAACTACTATGTTTTACGGGCCTTAAGTCTATATTGAATGGATGGTTTAGAATATTCAGTGTACAATCTCAAATGATAGTATCAATTCCTATGACTTTTTTGTCGGCTAACACAATAGAGTACCTAGTGTCTACGGTAGATGGGATGATGTCACTTAAAGAGCTAAACTCGGCGGAGGTGAGGCTTCTATCAACTAGGTTCCATGTACTTGCACTAATTACGTCCTTTGCTTTAACTTCAAGTCCATCAGAAGTTTTACCGGTATGAGAATCTCATAATTTACGTTATTGTAACTCACTAATAGGTAAGTCAATTAAAGGAAATCTCCTAGTTCTTTTGATTATAATCCAATTATAATGATAAGTCCGTTACATTCTAAATTCTGACAATCCATAATTATCGTGGCTACAAGGAGTAGGATTCGGTCTCTCGGCTAAGGGTATGGGGTTTCTATATGCTATGGTTTGAGGAAAATCTGATCAGTTATGACGCTTACGAATACGAATACACGTGACCGACACGACTCAAGAATACGCACACAAAATATATTAATAAAACACGAGTAAAATATAATCCCGTTGACAATGTAGAGAAAAGAAAGAAAATAGAAATGGGAAGTAAGGGTAAATTGAAAAAAAAATCTTGGTGGCTATTCCCAGCATAGCATGGTCCTTCCTGAATTATACATAGGTGATCAGGCTTTGTATAATTTAGGGACTAATGATGAAGTGCTCATTTCGTCAACTAGTGTTATGTTTTTTTATAAATAAAATCTTACACAGTATAAACGATATAGTATATAAGGTAGAAAAGCAGTTCGTAACAATGAAAACAAGGTTGTTCATATAACGAAACAAGATATTTTGTAAGATAGCGTAAAATGTTTCATGAGGTGATAGCAAAATAGTTTTCAAGAAATTACGTGACTATTTATGATGTAACAGTAAGGGGTTTATAATATGGTAACAAATACTTTAAGAGGTGACAACCAAATAGTTTATAAAGTGATAACGAAAAAGTTTATAAAAGACACGAAGTAGTTCCTAATATGATGACGAAATTGTTTATAAATTGACAGCGAAATAGTTTATAAATGACAAGAAAGTAGTTCATGCGGTGACAACGAAATGGTTTGTAGGATGACTGCAAAGTAGTTTATGATAGGGTAGCAAAAGAGTTTATAAAAAACTGTAAAATAGTTTATAAATTGAAAACGAATTAGTTCATTAAACGATAGCCAGATAAGTTATGAGGTAACAGTAGGATAATTATAAGATGTTGACAAAACGGATTACAGAATGATATCAAGATAGTTTATAAGGTGTTGGCGAATTGGTTTATAAAATGATGGTAAAAGAGTTTATAAACGACGACAAAATAGATTAAAAGATGAAAACAATTTAGTTTGTAAAACAATTGTGAAAATAGTTTATGAGGTGATAGTAAAATGATTTATGAGAAAAAAGACAAAAGGATTTATAGGACGACAATGAAATAGTTTATAGGATGATATCAGAAGAGTTTGTTAACCAATAGTGAAATGGTTTATAAGACGATAGTAAAGAGATTAACAAGCTGTGTAGCAAAATGATTTTGTAGACCGGCGGTAAAATAGTTCATAAAATGACACGAAAATAGTTTATGAGGTGATCCAGAATTGTTTATAAATGATAGTGAAATGGTTTATAGGGCGTTTAAAATTAACAACAAGATCAGCAAAACGTTTCGTAGGTTGGCGGTAAAAT
Organism: Tanacetum coccineum; assembly: GCA_026074375.1. Classification (NCBI taxonomy): domain Eukaryota; kingdom Viridiplantae; phylum Streptophyta; class Magnoliopsida; order Asterales; family Asteraceae; genus Tanacetum; species Tanacetum coccineum. The sequence continues at coordinate 4,522 of BQNB010185405.1, forward strand.
AGTTTATAACGCGACAACAACTATGTTTATAACTCGACACTAAAATAGTTCATAGGATAACATCCAATTAGTTTATAACAATAAAGTGGTTTATAAAATACTAGTGAAATGGGTTGTAGGATGGTAACAGACTCAATGAGTAGCTTACATACATTTACTAAAGAACTGAAGGGTAACTGACAAAATCGTCATGACACAAAAATGAACAGAGGATTTAGGAAATCCAATCAATATACGAAATTCACGGGGAAGCACTAGTGCAAAACTTCTTAGGCGTTACGGTCCAAGTCTATTTAGGTTTCACTAGGCACGGTAGAAAATTTTCTCTTTAAGTATCAGCTTTATCCTTGACGACGTTAGAGTTCCTACGAGATTTAACCTCCTAAATATGGTTCACACGGTTTAGATTTGGACAACCACTTCTTGTAATGTCCCGATTTTCCACATTCATAATAGGTATTTCAGGTTTCTAATTTGCCATCGCGGCCTCTAAGTTGTTATCGAAACGGGTGTCCTACAATCTTTACTTATGTGGCTAACTCTCTCGTAGTTATTGCACCCCATAGTGCATGGCCTAGTGTAGCGCAGCCTATGTTTGTTGTAGAAGGGTAACTTTCCTATATCTCCAAATTTTGTTATTCGATCTAGCAGTGCGAGCTCTCACGACCTTTTGTCATTTATCTTGTTGTTGGCATTCCTTACCGCTTTGGTTTACTAACGTACGACATGATCCATTTAGTAGTGATCTATGCAGATTTTTGCCTCGTAGACAGCAATAACTTTAATAGCTTTAGCATTTTGTTGGTTTACAATACTCTCAATCCTCGCGGAACTCATTCCTTGTCTTGTTGTCGGTCTTTTCTTCAAAATTGAACGAAGTAATGAAAAATATAATAAATCGAGTTTTAAAAGTAGCGTTTCCCAAAAATGGGATGTTATGAGGCGACATATTAGAGTTGTGTGCGAATTAATCGGTTTTTTTTCTAGAAGTTCCGAGAAGTAAGAAAATTAAGGCATAACGAGATGACGTAGGTGTTTCAACAGTATGGGACGGGTGTTTAAAGTCATCTTCAGAGTCGAATAGTAGGAAAATCAGTGGGGTCGGCAGACTGTAACGGGTTCTGAAATTATGCAAAACTGTATAATGTAAAGTCGTGAAAAGTTTTAAAGACCATCGTATTACTCACGATGTTTTAGAAATAAATGAGACCATTGTGTCAATCATAATGTCTTAAAATAATTTAGTATTTATATAGACAACTTATATATAACAAGTGAGGAAATATACATAAGAAAAACGTAAACGCAAGAAACGATAAACGTAGGGCAGAGGTAAACCCATAACATAGTATGCTTAAGGAAAAATGGTACTCACGTATAAGCCATAGCAAAAGCACGTATAAGGCACACATAAAAGCACGTAAGGATCACATACTGGTTATAAACCAGACCTGGTTATACTACCTGGTTCTCTATAACCTTGGCTCTGAAGTCTTAAGTGTCACACCCCGAAACGAGGCCTGGACGGAATACGTGTCCAGGGGCGTGACGTCATAATATTTTGAACTCAAAGCACAGGGAACGACCACTAATGTACGTTTTGAAAATCATAACTCGTTGTATTTATTATAAATGGATAAGTTTTACAAGATTCAAATGATATTAAATAATGCGGAAGCGTAATTTAGTTTTCAAAAGCCAACGAGTATGAGTGCTAAGAAAAGTCTTGAGAGATAATATCATATTGCACGTAGACTCCACGTAGCACATCAGAGAAGTCCAAAGCTAAGCACCTGAGAAAAACATGCTTAAAACGGTCAACATAAAGTTGAGTGAATTCATAGGTTTAATTTAATGTAACAGTGGACCACAAGATTTAACAGGCATGTGACAGTTATAGGAGATACAACTTCACATAAAAAGTATTTACGTTGCACTAAGCTCATGACACTGATGCTAATTGAGATAGATTTATATAGCTATGAGTTGTATTGCCCTAGAAGAAGTCTGACCAAGACTTCTTAGAAATCGACATGGCATATATCCGTTTAATCGGGTGCCCCGTGGGTAGTAAGTGCGACTTACCCGGATAGGGATAATTAGTCCCAATAGATCTATTTATTCATTCGCGCTTACTTAACCAATTCCAAATTGGCTAGAGGTAACTAACGGTTCATGATAGTCTGGGCATAGTGGTCTAACGCTACTTAGGCAACACGTAAACAGGGAAATTCTCACGAAAGTACTTGTGTTCGGTTTTAAAAACAAGCAATGTTTCTCACCCCAAAATTATAAAACATTTATTCAAAACGAGTAAAAATGCGGGACTATGAACTCACCTTAAGCGAGCAGTGAATCAAAAGGAATCAACCAAGTGTAGACAAATCACACGGTCCTAGCGACAACCTAGCATATAGTTGTCGTTTAAGTATATTGCACAACGAAATAACTCTTAGCACAAAACTGATCATCCGAACATAAGTAGACAAGGCGTATCATTTCAAAACATACCTTCTGAAATTATAAGTTTTTGACAAGTCTCGACACTTTAAACAACTCCCAAAAATATATCGTCTTTTAGTGTATTTTGTCTTTTAGTGAATTTTGTCTTTTAGTGAATTTCGTCTTTTAGTGACTCAGCACACCAAAGTTGACTCAATAACCGCAAATGTTGTCCTAGATCCGACACATAACATTTTTCTTCATTTTACTATCAGTTTGAAAATAAAACGTATTTTTCGACACATTTATGATATTTATGAAGTTTCGACATGACCTTTCCTAAAATAACAACTTTCCCTTTTATTTGACTCGACTCGTAAAAATATCTGTTTTATAAAAGGTACACATTTTATTGACACGTAAAAATATCCGACACTAACTTAATAACGTTACTACATTTTATTAAGTTTACCGATGTGACAAATAAATTTTTAGGACACTAAGTGTGAGCCATATATGGTTCGAACCATATGGACTCCACAGAGGTCAATCCGTTCAATTTTCGACAACACCACAAATATCACAACAAATCCATTGTAAACCTAATCCCATCGATTTTCAATTCACGCTTTCAACAAAACCAATATCTAACTTAATACCTTCATCGACAACTCTTAATATTACTATTTATGATAATCACAAATATACGATGTATCCATAACTACAACAATATACATATGAAAATGATCACAACAAACTTTTAGACACAAAAGTACAAGTATTTTTCATGTTCTTCCATTTATGTTTAAAAATATTTAAAACTTGAGACTTGTAGTTTTATAGAAAAATATATAACGATTTTCACAACGATCCGTTTTGTACACCTTGTTCGGGATGATCATACGAATGTAAAAGTACAATAAATATATAGAAAAGATGATCTTACAAAAATGATAGATTAGGAGGTGATTAAGGTCGATCAAACAATCTAAACGTTGTTAAAATACCCAAACTATCTATATAGCATAACCCGAATATACTTGAGCTTCCAAAATCTTGATTAAAATCTAACGACGGTGGTGGTGTGGTGGTTGGTGGCGGCGGACGACCAAGAAAGGGGAGGAGAGTGAGAGAATTTAAGTGTGTGTTTTTAGAGAGAGGAAGTGTAAGAATAAAATAAAATAGTGAAGATTGAATTAATATATAAGGTGAAGTGTATGCTTAATATGTAAGCAAAATAAGAATCCTAGGCTTGGGACCATTTGGAGACCAAGGTGAGAAAGTTAAGGAGGTGTGTCTTGTACCATGGAAGCATAAATCAAATATTTTGTGTTGGTTGTGTGGTGTTGACGCCAATAAGAAGAGAAAAGGGGGACCAAACCATTTCATCTTTACTAAAAACAAAATATGGGTACTAGGTTGTTATTAAGGGACAAAATGTTTAAGGAATGTGTGTTTGTGTGTGTGGTTTTTGACGTGGGCAAGAGGGAAAGGAAAGGGGGGGGGGGGAACAAAATTATCTTCCAATGGTGGTGAGGGAAGGACTAACCACTAGCTATTTGGTAGGAAGTTTGTCATGTGATTCAAATTTGAAAATGGTATCCTAAGAGTGTGTGTTTGCTTGGTTTCGGTTGCATGCATGAGCCAAAGGGGGACCAAAAGTGACCTCCAGCATTCTAGGAATATCATGCATGCATGTATTTAATTTCAACAGATACCATGCACACACAAAGATATTGTTATTCACGGCACACACAATTACTGAAAATACGTAATACGTTCACGAAAATTTCCAAAATTTTAAATATCAAATTAAAACATAAAAACGTGATCACTGACGAAAGATTACGCCAAATAGCAACCCAGAACTCTTTCGGTGATGATTCTCAGATAATGACGGGACAACCTCTCGGTTAAATGTAAAAATTAAACGAAACTCATAAAATTTAAAAATATCAAACGGAAACGGCTAAGTCACTGATCAGAAAATTACGGGTTGTGACATTAAGTAGATTAGGATATCGTCTATAAACACTATCACAAACTTATCAAGATAAGGTCTACAAACTCTGTTCATCAAATCCATGAATACCGCTGGTGCGTTAGTCAGACCAAAGGACATTATTGTGAACTCAAAATGTCCATAACTAGTTCTAAACGCAGTCTTTGGAATGTCATCCTCATGCACTCTCAGTTGATGGTATCCAGATATAAGGTCTATCTTTGAGAAAAATTACGACCCTTGCAGTTGGTCAAATAGATCATCAATCCTAGGAAGTGGATAACAATTCTTAACAGTCAACTTGTTCAATTCTCTATAGTCAATACGCATCCTAAAAGAACCATCTTTCTTCTTCACGAACAACACCGATGCTCCCCAAGGAGATGAGCTTGGTCGAATGAAACCTTTGTCCTGGAGTTCCTTGGGTTGTCCCGACAACTCCTCCAATTCAAAAGGTGCCAAACGATAGGGAGACCTTGCAACCGGTACAGCTCCAGGGATTAGCTCAATCCGTAGCTCAATTTCCTGGAGAGGTGGCAATCCTGATAAATCATCCGGAAATACCTCGAGAAGATCTCTAACCACAACAATCTCTTCTTGATTCTTATCGCTAGCCTTAGCACTCATTAAAATTCTCGCTTTCTCTTCTGGTCTTTCTCCTAATACTCTAAGCACCTTGCCATCTAGTAGTGGTATCCTCACTACTTTCTCATGACAAATTATTTCAGCCTTATGATTAGACAACCAGTGCATACCTATATTACATTAAAACTCTCATGCCCGAATAGTATCAAATCGATGTCAAAGACATGACCCTCGATTTCTAGTTTGCAACCCTTAATAACCTTATCAATCTCTACTAGCTGCCTGCTAGCTATCTCAATCTCATATTTGAAACCTAATTCACTAGGCTCTATGCCTAACAGAGGTATAAAAGTAGTGGAAACAAAACTGTAGTCGACACCAGAGTCAAATAAGGTAGTGGCAAAATGATTGTTCAAAGTAAACGTACCCGTCACAATGTTCGGATACTGGCGAGCTTCCTCTGCTCCCAACATGAATGCCCTACCCCTAGCTTGGTTCCCTTGTTTTCCACGACCCTGACCCCCGTTATTAGCAACAACTTGGTTTGGACGGTTTCCTCTCGGTCCTTGTGCTCTTTTCAATCCAGGACATGTCAGTTTGAGATGATCGGTACTTCCACATTCATAGCATGCTCCACGAGCAGGTGTTGGGTTCCTTATATTTACCGGGTTCACATATTATGCACAACTCTACAATCCTTTGCAAGATGACCCGGGCGATTACAGTTGAAGCATCTACGACAAGGCCCTCCAGGTGCATGGTAGGAGTTGTAGGTGGTAAACTTGGGCCAAGCACCCGTATTCTGTCTTCCTACAGGGTTTGTGGTTGTAGCAAAAGCATTTCCAGTCATAGTCCTCTTATTATCATCCATACCATTCTTATCCTTGCTAGGTTCCCCGACATTTCCTATTTTCTCAACCTTCTTAATTGATCCATTCCTAACAGCCTCATCGGTCAGTGCACCAAAAATCTGCACAACCTTCTGCATAGTCTTTGGCTCCGTTGCTGCCACCATCCCATGGATTTGTAGAGCAAGGCCATACACGTATCTCTCAATCTTCCTACTTTATGGGGTCACTAAATGTGAAACTAACCTAGCCAGCTCATGAAACCTATCAGTATACGCAGCATAGCCAGCCCCGACCATGGCGTGATTCCACAACTCAGTTTCTAACTTTTGCATCTCATGACTAGGAGAAAACTCTTCTATCATCATAAACTTAAAGTCATTCCATGACATACTAACAGCAACTTCCCGGCTTAGCGTGCGGATCTAAGAGTTCCACCACGTTAAAGCCTTACCTACAAATAAACTAGCGATGTATTTTACTTTTTGGTCAATACTACAACCACTCATATCCTGCACGGACTCCATTTCTCAATCCATCGAGTAAGAACTACAACACCTCCCTTACCATCATATTCCTTAGGGTTACAAGCTAAGAACTCCTTATATGAACAACATACCCGGTTGCCATTCACTAACACATTCCTAACATTCTCCTGAACATTCTCATTAACCATATTTCCATTTTGATTTCCAACATTTCCTTGGTTACCAACCTGAGCTAAAATGGCGGGTAAGAGGTTCTGCAATTGTTGGGCAATGATTGTCGAGAAGTCGGGTGCTCCTCCTACACCCCCATTGACTCCTTCTACATTCCCATTGATTCCCTCTACGCCCCCATTAGCTCCCATCCCCTGGTCATTCCCTTGAACATTCAATTCGTCAACACGCTCATCATTATTTTCCTTAGGTCCTTTACCGCTCCCACCTCTACCAACCCGTTCATCCGATCCCCCTCCTTGTAATTCGGCAATAGGCCGGCCAACACTTTGGGTCCTCATCCTTGGCGGCATTATATATATAATTATATACATAATACTCCCTTATTATATATATAATTATATACTCCCTTATGGTGACTAACATATATATAGAATATCTTACTATATATATAATTATATACATAATACTCCCTTATGGTGTCAACATCAATTTGTGTGAACAATATTACCAAGTACGAGTATGTTGTGATACTTATATAACTACGTTGTCCATCGTATTTATATCCGCATCATTTCCCAGTCGTACTCAGTATTGAGCTCACACATCTCAATGACTGACATAACTAAAGCACCAAACCGCAAGCACGCGAAAGCAAGCAAAAGCGGAACACCGCGCACATAGATCCTATACACAACTAAATGACGGATCTTAGGCTATAGTCTAGGCCAACCCACCTAGTTTTCTATAACCTTGGCTCTGATTACCAATCTGTCACAACCCGACAATGGCGAAAACTCAAGAATGCAACATAATGATCAATCATAACACAAGATACAATATAGAGAAAAACTACAATACGTAAACTTTAAGTGTTACGAAGACCATTAACCTAGAACAAACCTCGAGTGATGTCCCAAATCATAACTAAATCCATAATCTCTTACAATTCCAAATGCCCACACAGGGGTCCAAATCCAAACTTAAACTAAAACTTCCAAATATTAATAGCCAAACAAATAAACAAGCAATGCTTCACATGAAAAATCCACACGAGATACTCCTAAGCCTGCTATCACATATAACTAACTATTCATCTTTCACTTCACCTGAAAATGATACTCGAAAACGTCAACAATAATGTTGGTGAGCTCGTAGGTTTG
>BQNB010185406.1:0-12220 GCA_026074375.1 Tanacetum coccineum
TCATCACAATCAAAAACCCAATCTTTAATTATTGGGGCACCAGAGGTTTTCTTAATCTCATTAGAGGAATTTTCACTAACACTCTTATTAACATTAATTCCATAGCCTTCAAATTTAGGCTGTTTAAACACCTCAAGACCAGAGTTTGACAAATCAATAGTAGGGGGTGCAAATATGCCTGTAGGTGGAGGTGCAACTGCATTATACCCCACACTTTTTCTATTGTTATCATATATTTGACTTCCTATCAATTTATCTAAGCTCTTAGAATCATTTTCAAAGTTGTCAATGATAATCTGATTACTCTCTTTTTCTTTCTTAAGTCTTTCTATCTGAATCTTAAGAGCATTAATTTATGATTCATTAAATGAGGCATCTCTTTTAAGAACAGTAATTTGATCACAAAGCATACCCTCGTTTTTCTTGTAGAAGACTAGTTGTTCTTCCACAGAAGCTAAACCTCTTTTATAGTTGGCTAGATCAAATTCAAATTTATTAAGCTCTATTCTTAAATGATCATACTAAGACTTAAGATCTTCAAAGCTTTTAAGACAAGTTTTAGAGCAAGCTTTGTTATTGTGTACCTCTGAATCTAAGAATGCCATAAGAGCAAAGTTGGTAGGGACTTCCTCTTCTGTCATAAAGCTCCAATCAAATCCAGCTCCATCTATAGCTAACATAGCTTTGGAAGAAGATTCTTCCACATTCACAGTTCTCCTTGAGCTGTCTTGATTTCTGCTCCTATTTTCTTGACTCCTAGGATTTCTGCACTCTCTCGCAAAATGTCCCATCTTATGACAATTGAAGCATTCTACCTTTGTCTTGTCATAACCAGCAGTATCACTTCCATTGATGATAATCTTCTTTCCAGTTCTCTGATAAAACTTTCTTGCTTTCATACTTAGTAATGCCAATTGCCACTTCAAATCTTCCTTGTTGGGAATTCTAATTTGATGATTACAAAACCTTATATGCAACAATAAAGAAAGAAGAAACAACAAGGACTTAAGATGTAATATTAGGTTAGCTTAATATGTAAGCTAGGGTTTTATTGTAACCTCCCTCTATTATATAAAGAGGGGGTAGGATATAGACATCCAGAATAGAATAGAAAACATAGACTTCTCCAATGAGAGTCTGATTACAAAGTGTGTGTGCTTTGTATAATAGTTAGTTAGTAGATTAGTAAGTCTTTTGTATCCTGATCAAATACAATGAAGGCTTAATGTTTGGTAGAAAACCTTGTGTATATTATTGTTCTATTCCGCTATGTTTATTCATATGAACATTAATATTATATCCTAGATGAGTTAAACGATCTTTAACAATTGGTATCAGAGCAGGTTGCTCTTGATATCTAGGATTCAAGGTTTTATAGTCGAAGAATAAAGAAGAAACCTAAAATTCGTATATGGTTTCTTAGTTCGTATTTTTCTGGGCAGCTGTGGTAAAACGATGATAAATCATTCATTAACCGTTGGATCGTCACAAAATTTTAACTGGAGGTTGTATACACATATAGGTACGATCTTACCGAAGCGATCTTTGATTTGAGTCTTCAAATTAAAGATATGATTTTTATAAAACTGGCAGAAAAGGTGTTTTTCAAGTTTTTGTTTTGTGTTTTCTTTGTCTCGACTAGCTTTGGTGAGTTGATTCTGGATCAACGATGAACCCTAGTCGAGATGGACATGACTTGACATGCTTAAGTCGATAAAAACATGTTTTTGGTGGTGTATATTTTCTGTTTTGGTTTATTGGCGAATTCGATGAAGTTAGGGTTTTTAGTAAACCCTAATTCAACATAAACAGGAAATTGTATGTATTCATGATCATGAAGATGGCGTAATCAAGAAACCCTAATTTTTCTAGAGTTTTACATATAAATATTCATTGTTTCTGATTGCATCAAAGATCACGTTTCTGGTACTTTAATCTTCTGTATTGAATCCTTAATGATTTGGTTCGCTGGTCTTCATAAGCAATTGGTTTCGATGTCATGATTATCAAGAAGGATTTCACGTTGCTATATCAGATCTTTTTATTATCTTCTTGAACGTGATGATGTGGGTATTCTGTTCGTGATGCTGCTAATGGGCTCAAAAGAATGATTAGTACTGCTTGTAGAGGTTTGTACTGCTTGTTCAAATTGAATGCATGGTTAGTACTGCCATGAGGTCATTAGTACTGCTTATGATAAAAGATGAAGGTTTATACTGGTGATGGACGTGGTTCGTGTGATCATAATCCAAGTTTGTATGATCATGGATGGTGGTTTTGCTTTCAACAGTAGAGTTACGAATCGAGATGTGGTATTCGTTTCACCACTTGTGGATTAAGAGATAGTTCGTTCTGATGCAATGAATGCTTAAGGGATTTTTGTGTTTCGACCATGGTAATTTGAAAGTGGGTTTGGCTGATTGTTCATGGCAGCAGAATGATTATGGGATCACGTTTATACAGATTGTTCATTGGTAAGATTTATAAGAAAGAAAAGCAGTTGTATGGAAAGTATTTGTTTAATAATACTTGGGCTCAAAAAGTGGATTGTTGTTCATGTACGTTATAGGCATGGGAGCAATTATATTCAGCCGACAAAAGATATAAAGAAAGAAGTCATTACTACTGTTTGCAAAAAGAAGGTTACTGTTGTATGTTTTACCTTGTACTGTTCATGTATTGTTGGGCTTAAGGAATTGTGCATGCTATGTTATACAGTATCCAACTATTGGGTTCATACTTAAGGAATTGTTGGCTCAATGCTTGTCAACATAAAAAAGTGGTACTGTACGTGTACATGTATTAATAATGTTCTTCATTGAATGTTTCTATTGTTCGAGCATGTGCAAACATTTATGGAGTTCATGTGTGGGTTGGTTACAAATTTTTATACAAAGAAGTCGTGGGTATTGCAACTCTTAGAAACAGTTTATCCTGTTTTGAATTCGAGATTATGCTGCAATGAAGGGGATGTATTAATATTGCTTTACATTGGTTAATACTGCTCAAATGATGCCCATGAAAAGTTAGTACTGTTGAGTACTTAGTACTGCCAAGTTCGTCCATTAGTTCTGCTAGACTTGTCCGAGAAACATGTTAATACTGTCTTCATGTATTCGGTGAACAAACAGCAGAGATATAGCATTGGTTCTTGAATTAAAGACAAGGCAGCAGGTTTGACAAGAATAGCAGTTAGGACGTTGATATAAAGTATTTTGTGTTCAAGGTCCTCTGGTCGCAGCAGGTTGTGATAAAAAGAAGTTATCATAACAGATCGCCGAAGTGAGGCAACAGTACAAACAAGGACTACAAGCAGATCGCCGGATGAGGCAGCAGTCACATAAGAGAGGATGATGTTATTGCACTTAGATGTTTCTCATTAATAATTACTATTTGAAGCCAACACAGACGCATTTGGATCTCAGACAATGATGATATTGTGGCTCGTTGTTGGGGATTGTTATGAAGAAAATTGGTTATTGCTTATTTGATGTTGTAGTTGATTTTCACAGGTGCGTGTCTTATTATATCTCAAATGGCTGACAACATTTAAAGATAACTTGTTCGTGCTTATAATGTGGTGACGAAGACTTGACGAATCTAGCAAAAGTGTACGATCTATCTTATGGTGCTTACTACGTACATTTGCTATTACTTAGTATGTGTCTCATAGAAGATGAGGATATTTGTCAAGAGGTTGCGGTCTACTTATAATTATTAAATGATTACCAGCATTTGTATAAGTTCGATGTCACGTGAATAGTGCAAGACATAAGACACAAGCTTGGGAGATTCTACTTCTTCAACATATGGGTTATACTCATTTTTCTTCATCAATAATTACTACTTGGAGCCTACTGAGTCCGTGATTCAAGAGATGGTAAACATGTTAAGGGGAAGCTTATTGTTTATTTACCATCTACATGCACCACTTGAGGGGAAGCGTTCACAAGTTGCATATCTATACAAGACCCTTATTGGATGATTACAAAAAGGGGAAGAAGATTCATGATTGTAGCTTATTATTATGGTGGCATGTTCAAGAAGATCTTAAGTCAAGGGGAAGCATTGTTTCTTTCATGAAGATTGTTTTGTAATATCAAATAGGGGAAGATTGTTGGGAATTCTGATTTGATGATTACAAAACCTTATATGCAACAATAAAGAAAGAAGAAACAACAAGGACTTAAGATGTAATATTAGGTTAGCTTAATATGTAAGCTAGGGTTTTATTGTAACCTCCCTCTATTATATAAAGAGGGGGTAGGCGTCTGGTATAGTGATCCAGAATAGAATAGAAAACATAGACTTCTCCAATGAGAGTCTGATTACAAAGTGTGTGTGCTTTGTATAATAGTTAGTTAGTAGATTAGTAAGTCTTTTGTATCCTGATCAAATACAATGAAGGCTTAATGTTTGGTAGAAAACCTTGTGTATATTATTGTTCTATTCCGCTATGTTTATTCATATGAACATTAATATTATATCCTAGATGAGTTAATCGATCTTTAACAATTGGTATCAGAGCGGGTTGCTCTTGATATCTAGGGTTCAAGGTTTTATGGTCGAAGAATGAAGAAGAAACCTAAAATTCATATATTGTTTCAAAGTTCGGATTTTTCTGGGCAGCTGTGGTAAAACGATGATAAATCATTCGTTAACCGTTGGATCGTCACAAAATTTTAACTAGAGGTTCTATACACATATAGGTACGATCTTACCGGAGCGATCTTCGATTTGAGTCTTCAAATTAAAGATATGATTTTTATAAAATTGCTTGCTTTTATACTTAGTAATGTCAATTGCCACTTTAAATTCATTTCTTCAAGATCACCTTCATGGATTTGCTCTAGGTCTTCATGAACAACATGAGACCCATTTGGTTGATTGACTAAAAAAGCATAGATTGTGGCATCACTAAGTCTAGCAGTATTATCTGTAGTACTAGTAGTACTAAGAGGAGAGTAGTAGTACTGTCTGAACATTAGATGTATTAACATCATTTGTACTGCTAGGAGTTAAACAAAGGCCACATCTGTGACCTTGAATTTGAAGCTTAGATTACACTTTTTTGACCTCTTGTTCAACACTTAAAATGTTGTAGAGATCAATCAAAAACTTATTGAGCCCAGATCTGGTTTGTTCCTCCAGACCACAACATGCATGCTCCATTCAGTAGGAAGGCTTCTCAAGAATTTAAAGTTTAGATCTTCTTGAGAGATGTTTTCACCTAAGATGGCTTATAATTTTCTGAAGCTTGGTAAAGATAGAGTCAAGTGACTCTGAGCTAGAAGCATTAAAGTTTTTATACATCTGCTTCAGGAGAGTCTTTTGAGTCTTCTTGGTGGCTTCATTACCACAAATTTGCTTTATCTTCAAACAAGGTCTTGGCATCCATGTATTGATTAAAAGTAAGTAGATGCTCACTTGGGAGTGTCATCATCAAAATACTTCGGGCTTTGAGATCATTCTTCTTTTGGATCTTCTCCTCAGCAGTAACAGCACCAGGTATTGTTGAAGTAGATGTACCATCAGCGTTTGTAGTGGTTCGTGCTACTGGCTTGAAGGAGTTGCCATCCTCTATGATCTCCCAGAGAGCATAGTCTTGAAGTTGAATGTATGACTCTATTATGAGTCTCCATGTGTCATAATCACCTTGCTTAAGAAGTGGCAGTTTTGCAAGAGCATTGTTTTGGGCACTTTCTAGATCCATCTCTTTGTGTAAATAAAGAGTTCTTGTAGTTTGTGTCTTTTGTATCAAGGTTTCAGAACACCTGCTCTGATACCACTTGTGGATCCCTTCTGGATAGATCTTAGCTTAGCTTGTTAAAGCTTTAGTTATCTTAGATAGATCTAAAACAACTATGATAGAAACCTTGTAGTATATATAAAGATTATGCGGAATCTAATCTTTATACACTTAGAAGAACAATAACTCAATAAAACAGTAACACAAGAACTTTCTCTAAACTTTCAATATATTGAATGATTCACAAAACAACTATATGTTTTGCCTAATAGCTATGACTTTTCTATCTTGGATTCGTATATCTAACTATGCCGTAAGGGTTCCTTTTATACACTAAGGAAACCCTAATGGGCTTACAAAACGCGTTAAGTGATCATGCATATCTATTCCTAATATAACTCATGCATATCACTTAAGCAGTACTAACTATATATGACTAACAGTACTAAATATACAACTAGCAGTACTAACTATAACTGGCAGTACTAACAATGTACTGGTAGTACTAACTATTATAACTAGCAGTACTAATGACTTAGTCTATATTCTTCAATATTCAGCAGTAGTACAAATCTTCAATAGCAGTACTAAGTCCATCAGCAGTATAAACTTGTAGAAGCTTTTAATTCTTAACAAAATCCTTTCGACCATTATAAGTTATTATAACCAATATATATTGTGGAATGATAAACATGATCTAATAAGCATCCTTTCGGCCTTTATACTTAATAAAATAATGTTTAACCAATTTAATAAACACATATCCAAACGATTCATATCAAAGCTCACATATCGCCCAAACAAACACAAGACCACTACTCCATAATCAACAGTAACATACATATTAGACTTATAAAATCCAAAAACATTTCATATAAAGAGATAATAGAAGTGTACCAAAGTTATAAGATCAAAAGATGGCAATTACAAGCTTTTCCAGCCGAAAACTCTTATCAATAACCCAAGCTATTGATTCTTATTATCTCGAACCTTCATGTACTGTCACTACACTTCTAGGATCAAGAAATAACAAGCCAAGATCATCTGGAACGGCTTTGATTAAGTGGAAGTATGATTAAGAGATTTCGTGGTACCAAGGTTTGATTGGATCAAAGGTTTGTCAAGCCTTAATCACCAAAAATCCCTATTCTAAGTGATGTAATCGAAATAGATTGATTTGTGTGAGATTCTCTGAAATGAGAGAGCCAAAGGAGGCTTTTTATAGGATTTTCAGGGGTCAAGTACGACGTACTTTATAAAAAGTACGGCGTACTTAGCCTATGTCAGTTTAAGGATCATTAATGCTGATGAACAGTATGGCGTACTTATTTAAAAGTACGCCAGTTTTGATACATTTTTAGCTCTTGGACAATAAATGATATTTGTAGAGAATTATTTTCTGGACACGTGGGCAGTTGAATCGCGTCAATCCGTGTTCGTATGGTCATGTTATGGCCAAAACAGCGGACATGTATCGGGAAGCTAGATGTTGAGTTTACTTCTTCTTTAAGCTTCAAATCTTCGTGTTTTCTTTTGTTTTCTTCCACGACACGTACCATGAACCTATAATAGCAAATATAGTCTATTAAGTATCAAAAGTTCAAATAATTATCCAATATATATACATAAAATAACATATAACACATATAGAAATATGTATAAAATAAGCATTATCAGCGCTCTCCAACCTCTGCCCATCAGACATGT
This sequence comes from Tanacetum coccineum, assembly GCA_026074375.1. Classification (NCBI taxonomy): domain Eukaryota; kingdom Viridiplantae; phylum Streptophyta; class Magnoliopsida; order Asterales; family Asteraceae; genus Tanacetum; species Tanacetum coccineum. The sequence goes on from BQNB010185406.1 coordinate 7,457, forward strand.
GATCAACACTGTAACACCCCAAAATATGTCGCAGCGGAATAGTAACCAGGGGTATTACTTCATAATACAGTAACACAAGAAATAAGAGAACGACCTCTAAATGAGTCATTTGAATGATAATCTCGTTAATTTAATTGAAATTTAAAAAGTTATAACATTTTTCCTAAAGTAGCATCAAAATGAAAGACTGAAAATGATACAACGAGATTGATAGTTTGAATGCAAGAAGAAATCCACGAATGAAATCTTAAAAAGTTTAGACTTCAAAGCACATCAAGAACGTCAAGCAGCTTATTCTCCTATGAAATACATGCTTAAAAGTGTTAACATAAAGTTGGTGAGTTCATAGGTTTAAGTAAGTAACAATGTTGGACCGCAAGGTTTAAAGTATGTATTGCATAGTATACAATATCCAGAGCAGTGATTACGACTTCACTAAGCTCATGACACTGAAACTAGACAAAGTTATGTATGCCAATCAATTTCAGACAAAGTAAGTAAGTGCCCCAGTGAATGCCAATCAATTTCAGACAATCAAAGTATCCTAGTGAGTGCCCTCAGTGAGACACCTAAATCTGACATGGTATACGCCCGTTGGCTTTGTAGACACCAATCATGGACGGGGATGTCAATCTCAATAGATCTATTTATAACACGCGTGCTTACACAATGTAATTAACGGTTCATGATAATTCGGGCATAGTGGATTATCGCCACTTAGGCTAATCCATAATCATTTGAAAGAATGTAAAGTATTTGCGTCCATAAGTGAAAACAAGCAATGTATCTCACCTCGAGATTTGTAAAGTAATTGTAAAACAAGTGAAAGCGGGGCTATAAACTCACCTTAAGTGATGGAATTGATTTTAGAAAAATCAACAAGGAATGTCGTCGCAAAGGACCGGTATGCAACCTATTTAAATTATAGGTATATTTAGAATAACGCATGTAAACATAAAACAATGCACTGTATTTTATCTTGTTATATCACCACCTAATAGTTTTAGACTTAGCTTATATATCAAAATAATGATTTCGTTAAGTTTTCCACTTTTATCATTTTTTTACAATGACAATATATATGTAGACTAGTTAATTTATAAAATAATATTTATAAAGTTTAAAACGCATATAAATATTATATAAGTGATGCTATATTATTTCTTAAGGTTTTTATAGTCTAAACGGACCCTAAAACATCTGAAAACAATGTTTTACTATTCATGTAAGTGTGCAGAAATTTTCATGTCATTATCCGAAAAATAGTCCAAGTTTTATTAAGAATAACTCTTCCGTTTTACACTTTCGGGCTTCAAAACTCGCGCTACTTTAACGAAAAATCATTCTGGGTAAGTTTCTAGTTTTAGACTTAATCCGGTTCGGACTCGAAAGGGGTTAAACTTACGAAATCAAATTTTTCCAGATTCGCCAAAAAACTGGTTTTGCCGGTATTGTTTCAAATCTTATTTTGACCATAACTTCTTCGTTTTACATCCTTTTTTTGAGTTCTTTATATGGCCAGAATCGTATTAAGATGAACTAACATATTTGTAAGGTTTTAACTCGTCAAAAAATACATACCATTCTATTTAAAACCGGCTGTAAAGAGGGGTATTTATACCTTCTAAAAACTTTAATCTAACCTTATTTTTACAAAACAACCACCTCTAATCTAACCACTTCAACCTCTTTCATAATGTACACATCCAAACTAACCTAATCCCATCCAACACTTCAAAATATAATGAAATAACTTATAAAATCAAATAAGCTAAATTATGAATAACAAACTTGACAACATGTTTAATAATCATAAGTAAGTTGTGTTCTTGATTTCTTTGTAAATGTTTATAAAAGTTTACTAGTTGGTGATATAACATTATAAGGAAGATGTTTATGTGTAAAGATAAATAATGTAAGTATAGAAATATGTATAAACATAATCAAGATGTATGAAAATCACAAGAGAAGATTGAGAATGCTTACAAAGCTTATGAACACAAAATGAACCCAAGGCTTTGATTTTAACCCAAGAACTTAATAAAAACCCCAACTTGAATAATAAAACCCTAACTTAGATCTCGATAAACCCTTGCTTAAACTTCAAACCCTAACTTGGAAATCAACTTAGAACACCTTAGTATTGAACCATGAACACACTTGATTGCTTGAAATATCAAGAAAATGAAAACTAAGGAATTGTTTTTGGCTTATTTTTTAGCCGTGGGTGGTGAATGAGAGGAAGAGAGTTTTTGTTAAATTTTGCACGTGAAATAGGAGTGAATGAGCTAGTGATGCATTACCTTATATAACATAAATATCTAGGGAACAAGATCTAATCTATCCATGAAAATTAGGGGGGAGTAGTTTAACACCCCCAAATTTACACGCAGTGGAACCAACAATTTGGGTGTTAAGTCATGGCACAATCACATAAGAATATAAAGAATGACTCAAAAGAGACGTTTTAAAATATTAACATTGTTCCATTCATAAAGATCAGAATATTACATTTTGTCCCACAAGATCGTTACCACAAAACATCACAACATAAGTTTTAAAAGACAATAACATAAAGTTTTTGAAGAATGGAACAAGACAAGTTTATGAAAACTTTTACTCAATACTCCTCGTCCATGCGAAGTCATCATCCTTGATTACCTGAGATAAAACATGCTAAAAAGTCAACGAAAACGTTGAGTGAATTCATAGAGTTTATAAGAATAAAGATTAGAACACAAGTTTAATAATAATCATCGTATAACTTGTCGTGCACATAAGCTATTAGGAAATATTGCATTGAGCTCGTGACACCGATCCCATCGACTAATAAAGAACATTTAAGATTTATTCAATAATATTGCCCCCATGTTAGGTATCTTTGCCTCATACCTACTAACATCTCGATACAATATATCCGAACATTGGGTGTTCCCGCAATGGATGCATCCCCAAACACCGAACCGGGTTGTCAAGCCCATAGATCTATTAATTGTAACAACGGCTACCCATCATAGGTAGTTGACGGTTTATAAAATTGGGGTCTTTTTGCAAATGCTACTCATGCAATCAAGATATATATTCGGGTCTAGCATACCGAAAACAACTTGTGTTCCATTTTGTAAATACAACATGTATCTCCCTCGCGGGGTATGATACATTTAAAAATTATATAGGCGAGGTATAAAACACACCGTATGTAAAAGTACGACAACTAAATCAACAAAGAAAGCTAGATGCTCGAAAAACTAACAGCGACTAAAATATTAAAGGTTCCGGTATTAGGGTAATATTTACTAAGAAGTGATAAGCTTGAAACAATATATAGTGTAATTAACATATGCTGGACAATGTAAGAAATTCTCTATAGTTGAAGACTCCATGATGAATGGCAACTAATGGCCTTACAAATTACATCTTTTTGAATTGTTATCGGTCTTACTAGTTACTTGACGGCGCCTAAAGAAACACGAAATGACCACAACGGTCGCCCATCTTCCATTCCTAGAATCCTATATGTATTGACAAGCTACTACATTTTTTCCAAAAATTCCTAGTATGTCTAACTATTTTTCAAAAATTCACAACGGCCAATTGTGACCGAATCAAGGGTGCTAAAAACCTTCGCAAGTTTGGCATGAGCCCCGGGACCCCTTTAAAACCTCCTGGAAATTGTGAAGAAATTCCAGTAATTCACATACATTGTGGAATTGCTACAATTTAATTTTTTGTTGAAAAGTTTTGATATGGTCTGCTCACTACATCTGTTGGGAATCTAAATTCAGATCTCAGAAACCGCTTAGTTCAGGCGAGTAGGAGGAAGAAGTTTCGACAACCATTTTTGTAAAACCCTTTTGACCCAAGTTTAAGTACTGAAAATCCGAGAGGCTTCTTTCGTTAGAAAGTAGATTCAATGAACTTAGTCTTAACCTCCGGAAAACCTAAAAAAGCTTTTAGTATGACCAAGTTAAGGTACTCGCAAAACGACTCAAAATTCTGCATAAAAACGTCTAGTGCAGAATTTTACGATTCCATTTTCCAAACTTCTATCGGGCATAACTTATTCATTTTTAAGACTTAGAACTCGTTTTTTATATCGAAACGTTCATTTTTACGACCTTTAACAATTCCTGACTCGCCCACACGACTCTAAACTTTCTGCCCTAATATGGGGTATCTTTCAACCCCATCAACTTTAATTCAAGCTTCACAAAACACTTAATACTAACCTGTCTCCTCTACTAAACACTTCAAATCATCAGTCACTTTAAAATCATAATATGCAAGCTAACCTATGGATTCTTAAATATAAAGTTCACACATACCAGAAATATATAATCAAATCAATAATCAAAACTAATTAGGATACTTAGAATGATACAATGCAATAGCTATGATATCAAAACAATCAAACCCTTGTGGGTTTTGATTTTGGCAGAATACCCAAACCCCCAAAATAATGATCAAAACTCGATTTTTGTTCCATCAAAACTTGTTTACACACTTGTTATGACACCCTTGCAACACCAATTACCCTCAATTAGATCAAAAACTCTTGAATCAAAAATCAAGAAAAAAATCAAGAACTTGTGAAACTTGGTGCATGGTGATTGATTGTTGTTAGGGGTGATGGGGTTTAATATTGGAATGATTTAGAGTTGAATGGAAGTGGTTTCTTGGATTTTTTGATGATGATGATGGTTTTGGGGTTGCTGTCGACCAACAGAGAGGGAGGGAGAAGGGAAGTAGTCGTTGCTATGTTTT
>BQNB010185407.1:0-12220 GCA_026074375.1 Tanacetum coccineum
TCCTGAAGTCATTCCTGAGGACTTGCCGGGTATACCACCCACTTGACAAGTGGAGTTTCGAATCGATTTGGTACCGGGTACTACACTTGTAGCACGGGCACTATATAGATTAGCACCGTCTGAAATGAAGGAACTAGTGAAACAACTGTAGGAACTTACGGACAAAGGCTTCATAAGACCAAGTTCCTCACCCTGGGGAGCTCCGGTTCTGTTTGTAAAGAAGAAAGATGGGTCTTTCCGGATGTGCATCGATTACAGGGAATTGAACAAACTGACAGTGAAGAACCGTTACCCACTCCTAAGGATCGATGACCTATTCGACCAGCTGCAAGGGTCGAGTATTTATTCAAAGATCGATCTGAGGTCAGGGTATCACCAGTTGAGAGTTCGAGAAGAAGACATTCCCAAGACTGCATTCAGGACTCGATACGGTCACTATGAATTCCAAGTCATGTCTTTTGGTTTGACTAATGCACCGGCCGTGTTCATGGACCTTATGAACCGGGTGTGTAAACCGTATCTGGACAAGTTTGTAATTGTCTTCATCGATGACATTTTGATCTACTCCAAAAGTAAGAAGGAACATGAAGAACACCTTAGGCAGATCTTGAAATTGCTTAAGAAGGAAGAATTGTACGCCAAGTTCTCCAAGTGTGAATTCTGGATCTCCAGGGTACAATTCCTCGGTCACGTGATTGACTGTCGAGGTATTCACGTTGACCCTGCCAAGATTGAATCTATCAAAGATTGGGCGTCTCCTAAAACACCAACAGAGATTCGCCAATTTTTGGGCCTTGCCGGCTATTATAGAAGATTCATCGAAGGGTTTTCAAAGATCGCCAAGGTACGCCAAGTTCTCCAAGTGTGAATTCTGGATCTCCAGGGTACAATTCCTCGGTCACGTGATTGACTGTCGAGGTATTCACGTTGACCCTGCCAAGATTGAATCTATCAAAGATTGGGCGTCTCCTAAAACACCAACAGAGATTCGCCAATTTTTGGGCCTTGCCGGCTATTATAGAAGATTCATCGAAGGGTTTTCAAAGATCGCCAAGTCAATGACCAAACTAACCCAGAAAGGTGTCAAGTTTGATTGGGGCGATAAACAAGAAGCAGCTTTTCAACTGTTGAAGCAGAAGCTGTGCAGTGCACCAATCCTGGCCTTACCTGAGGGAAGCGAAGATTTCATCGCATACTGCGATGCTTCAAAGAAGGGTTTGGGCGCTGTGTTGATGCAAAGAGAAAAGGTGATTTCTTATGCATCACGCCAGTTAAAAATTCATGAAAAGAACTATACGACTCATGATTTAGAACTTGGGGCAGTAGTGTTCGCTCTAAAGATTTGGAGGCACTATCTGTACGGAACCAAGTGCACGGTGTTCACTGATCACAAAAGTTTACAACACATTCTTGATCAGAAGGAATTAAATATGAGGCAACGTCGCTGGTTAGAGTTGCTGAGTGATTACGATTGCGAAATTCGTTATCACCTAGGGAAGGCGAATGTTGTTGCTGATGCTCTAAGCAGGAAGGAACGAGAACCACTAAGGGTTCGGGCCTTAGTGATGACTATTGGCTTGGATCTTCCTAAATAAATCTTGAAAGCTCAGACTGAAGCACGAAAGCCAGAGAACATCAAGAAGGAGGATGTTGGGGGTATATTGGTTGAGAATTCAAAAGATCCGGAGAAACTTAGAACAGAAAAGTTAGAACCACGTACGGATGGAACTATGTGCTTAAATGGCAGGAGTTGGTTACCATGTTATGGCGACTTAAGGACTGTGATCATGCACGAGTCCCACAAGTCTAAATACTCTATTCATCCGGGTTCTGACAAGATGTACCAGGATATGAAGAAACTATACTGGTGGCCCAATATGAAAGCCAACATCGCCACCTATGTTAGCAAATGTTTGACCTGTGCTAAGGTCAAGGCAGAACATCAGAGACCATCGGGTTTGTTAGTACAACCCGAGATACCTCAATGGAAGTGGGACAACATCACGATGGATTTTGTCACGAAGCTTCCTAAGTCGTCACAAGGTTATGACACTATTTGGGTGATCGTTGACCGACTTACAAAGTCTGCCATTTTTATGCCAATGAGGGAAACGGATCCTATGGATAAACTGGCAAGAATGTACCTAAAGGAGGTAGTCACGAAGCATGGAATACCTGTTTCAATTATCTGTGATCGTGACCCTCGGTTCGCATCAAATTTCTGGAGGTCACTTCAGAAGGCTTTGGGTACAAGTTTGGATATGAGTACTGCATATCATCCGCAAACCGACGGACAAAGCGAGAGAACCATCCAAACTCTCGAGGATATGCTACGTGCTTGCGTAATCGACTTTGGAAATGGTTGGGTTAAACATTTGCCATTAGTCGAGTTTTCATACAATAACAGTTATCATGCTAGCATTAAGGCTGCACCATTTGAACACTTTATGGTCGAAAGTGTCGTTCCCCCCCCCCCCAACCCGTGGGTTGCCAGGTTGGACAAGTTTAACTCACTGGTCCAGAATTAGTGCAAGAAACAACGGAGAGAATCATCCATATCAAACAAATCATTCAAATCGCTCGCGATCGACAAAACAGCTACGCTGATTTAAAGCATAAACCAATGGAGTTTCAAGTTGGAGATAAAGTTATACTTAAGGTTTCTCCTTGGAAAGGGGTCGTACGCTTTGGCAAACAGGGGAAGTTAAACCCTAGATATGTCAGACCTTTCAAAGTATTGAAAAAAGTTAGAGCCGTTGCTTACTGATAGGTGTAAAATACACATATCCATTTGTACCTAAAATAACCCAATTAAACCCAAAACAGACCAAAAATGGCAAAAATATGCTTGTATTTATGTTTTGTGTATGCAGGTATGGATAAGTCAAAAATCACAAGAAAACAATCAAAAGCAAGCAAACACGGACACGAGAATCAAAAGAGTGCAAAGCCGAAGCCCCAAAAGACCAAAGCCTTAGCCAACTTTCATCTACAAGGGCCATTCTTGCAATTTCCAAAAGTTATTTATAACTTGAAAGAATGAAAAAGAAAGACAAGGACCAAAAGTGCAATCCTCCCAAAGTTCAACAGTTTTAACTGTCAAGAAAGGAGCGGGAACCACTTTTACTATTCATCGTCTCTCCCATTTTCACCTCCATGGTAAAACAAAGGGCAAATCAAAATTAGAGGGTGCTTAAGTCAATTCAAGAGGTCTACATCACAAACCCAGGGGGAGACATCAGACCTCATATACAATAGGACGCTTACACTTTAAGTCACACAACCGCGAACCCTTCCCAATTGTATATCGAAGACCATGGTAAAACAAGGGGCAAATCAAAATTAGAGGGTGATTAAGTCAATTCAAGAGGTCTACATCACAAACCCAGGGTCAAATCAGTCTTTAATCAAAGGATTCATTAAAGAAGAGCCACATCATCAAGGAAAGAAGCACAAATTGTGATGGGTTTTGTGCTAAACTCACTCACAAAACTAACCCAAACGTCACATCAAGGGAATGACACGCTGGCACCCCTCAGGTGTCCACATCTTGATCAAACGGCTACAATTGATGATCAAATGATTGATTAAATGAATGGCAGAGATTGAAGATTGGAGAGCAGGGCTAGAGGTCCTAGAAGCTTCAGCTTGGCACTATAAATAGGCCTCATTCTCACACACAAAAGGAGTCGTTTTTTTTCTTTTTAATCTAGTTTTTATGTAATTTTTAGTAGCTTAAATTCGTATTTTTTTCCTTAAATGTAATGTTCCTTTTCTAGTAATGTAATTCAGTTTTAATTAATGAAATTCAGTTTTAATTTGTCATAAGCTCTTCTTATTTTCAACCTTTAAGCTCTCCTAATAAGCCATATTGTCTCAAAAAGCTAATAAGCTCATATTAAGCTCTTTCAGTCTATAAGCTGAAATAGAGCTGTTTGAATTCAGTATTAACCTTATCTAAACCTTAAATCAGTTAAACCTATTATGGATCTTATTGTATCTAAGCTTTTGGAAGGGGATCTTACCTTGGAAGAGATCCCAAGGACTTATACTCTAGCTTATTCATAAGCTAGAGAGCGTGTAGCAGCCTTTCTTGTTTAGTGAGGTACCCTAGTTTGTAAGTTTCTCTTTCATTTACCTTTAAATTCTAGTTTTAAATTTTGATATTATTGCTTGCTGTGTTTAGATCTGTTTATTTGCTTATTCTATTTGCTTGTTATTGTTCAAATGTCTCTTCTAGTACTTATTAGTTGTTTGATTTCATCTGTTTTTGCTTAAATAGTTATAGATCTTTAGTTAACAATTTCTGTCATAAAAACTCATAAAATCAAAAAAATATTAGTTTAAATAGTTTAGATCTTAGATTAAAGCTTATTCAGTTGTTTAATCATGATTGCTAAGTTTGTTTTAAGCTAGTTTTTATCTGGTATTTAGTATTTGTTCATTGAATTTCTCTTAAAAAGCTTTTCTCAAATCTGTCATAATGATTAAGTAGTGTTTGGATTAGTGCACTCTTGATTTTGAACTAGCAGTACCTTCATTTTTCACTTTTCTCAATTCTGTCATGATGGTTAAGTAGTGTTTGGTGTAGTGCACTCTAAATTTGCACTAGCAGTATTAACTTCAGTTAATACTGCTGAGCCTTTACACTACCAGTACTAACTTCCAAGTTAGTACTGCTTTCACAAGTTAATACTGTTAGCTTTAATTTCAGTAGAATTAAGTTTAGTTTCAGCTTATTTAGATTTAGTTTTCATTCTATAGCTTATTTCATTGCTTATTTAGTTTTCAAAAGTCAAAATTGCACTAGCAGTACTTTCTCTTGAAAGTACTGCTGAACTTTTACAAAAACAGTACTAACTTCAGTTAGTACTGCTGTGTTCTCAGCCTCATTTAGATAAATAATTTTAGGATTTAGTTTATAAAACTTTGTAGAACTTAGGTTTTTATATAGCTTAATATAGTTCAAGTCTTTAATTTCATTTTCTAGCTTATTATCTTAGCTTATTTTTGCTGTCAAAAAGTTAAAAAGCCAAAAACAGTACTTAGAAACTTTGGGATTTAAATTTGATAATTTAGCTTATGGATCCATATTTTCTAGCTTAATTAGATAGATTATAAGTCGTTTTATAAATCCTTTAAGTTTCAGAGTCTAGTTTAGCTTATTTAAGTCTTTAGCTCAATTGGATTTTGAGTTACTTTGCTTATTTCCTGAGTTTGCTTATTTTATGATCGATTTCAGTAGTATAAAAGTAGCTTAAGCTTTAATTTCTTTTCATTTATAGATTAAGCATATCATAAGCTCTTTAGAACTTCTTTCCTTTTTCATTTTGAACTAGTTTTGAGTTTTTTATAGCTTATTTTCTAAAACCAAGGGTTAAACCCTCCTTTCTGTAACAGCTTATTAATAAGCTCTTTTTAGAGCTTATCTTTGAGTTTCAGATTATAGTGCTTTTGTTAAAGTTGTTCCCCCTGTCTTCCTTTACAACTTTGCTTCTTTGAGTTTTTCATTTTAAGCACTTTTCAAATTTCAACTTATTTCGGGACTTAGCTTGTTATCGGGGTAGATTCTAAGGGTAGAAAGTGTAACTTTTCGATTTTAGTTGTTTGCCAGTTAGTTCCCCCCGTCAGAAAGTGTTTTCCCCATTAGTCCTTTTCCTTTTTGCATCATTAGTCCATTAGTTAAGTTTTAAATTAGTTTATTAAGTTTTAATTAATAATTAGGGTTAAGTTTTAATTAGTTCAATTAAACTTTTATAAAAAGATAAAAAATAGGGCTTTTATTTTTAATAATTTTCGGCAACTTTTCTTTATTTAGTGAAATTTTAGTTTACATTTTTAGGGATTTAAAAATTGGTTTACTTGCTTATTTGTCATTTATTTGTTGCTTTTTAATCAAGTAGTAATAGCTTATCCAAAATATCTTTGTTCCATTCAAATCAGGATCCGAACGAAAACGTGGTTTCAATCTCACTAGTCATTGGGGAAACGACCCGGGTGATCATACTTGCCCGGTTTGATATACGTATTATATATTATATTATATATATTTTTGAGAGTGAATTTTATCAAGGATAACTTGGTAATCTTCTTAATTACTCTTTTAAAAGTATTATATTTTATAAATATTTTACGTGTATAAAACTGCAATCAATGTTCAAACTCTAACACCTGAACTGCTAGCTGGTCCAACATTTGAGCTGATGAAAGGCACTTGCAAGAGTTTGACTGAGACTTATTGTCCCAGTTTCCCGACTCTTCATATTTATTTTGATTATTACTTTGAGCAGGGGATTAAGGTCTATTATTTATGCTAGAATTAACCATGAAATTTTTTTCAAAAGGATTTGTAAAATTATGATCTTTTCGCATCATATCAAAACTTATTCTATCTTCATTAATTCTTAAAGAAAATTTTCTAGTGAAGACATCTATTTCCGCATGAATGGTAGCCAAAAAGGGTCTCCCTAGAATTGTAGTTTCAAAATGGGTGTTGTCAATGATTACGGAATTAGAAGGGATAAGAATTTATCAATCTTAACTAGAATATTTTCAACTATCCCCAAGGGTGCTTCTTTAGACATATCTGCCATTTCACAGAGCATATTTGTTTTCTTAAGATTGGTAAGATGTAAGTGTTCAAATATACTCCTAGGCATTACATTAATACTAGCACCTAGGTCAGCCATTGCATAAAAATTAAATTTACCGATCGTACGGGAGAGTGTGAAGCTTCCTGGATTTAATTCTTTAGGTGGCAGCTGGTGTTGTAGGGCATCACGAGTATCATTTTCATTTTCCGATATAAAGGACACTCCATAGAGTTTGTTGAGCATAGACGTTTCTTGATTAGCCGTAATTATTTTAATTTGTCCTGAGGATAAGTTGGGGGTTTTATTCAAGTGGATTTCCTTAGTCAATTGTTCGATCTGGGTCTCTAAATTCTTGAGCGAGCTACTTTGGTTTCTAGTGTTAATCTCGGTATTTTCTTGAAGCGTCTTAATCTACATCTCAATTTCAGTACTTCTTCGTACAGATTCCTCTTGATGTTTAGCCGATAGTTCTTCTAAGCTTTGCCTCCTTTCACCATATGGTAGACGATTATCAATCTTAGTATAGTTTCAGGTGGTCCTACACGAAACTTTCCTCCATTATTCCCGTTAAAGGGTATTGTTCATCTAAATTCTCCATATCTAACCTCTTCAACTTGTTTTACTTCCTTGTTAAGGGGACAATCCTTGTCGAGGTGAGGTCCTTCAAAAATTTGGCATCCAACCTAGATTGCATGAACACTTTCCTTCAGCTTCTTCATGTCTCGTCCCAGGTTGTCCAACTTATTTACCAAAGCAGCTAGCCCATCATTGTTACTACTGCTTCTAATATTCCTGCTTGTTGTTCCGTCGTGCCATTTTTGAGAATGGTCAATCAAACAAACACAAAACGGGAAGGAATCTTAAACTCTAGTCCCCGGCACATCGGCGCCAAAACTTGGTGTGGATAGTTTTTATCACGTAAAAATTTATTAGATGTATATAATATATATATATATATTTTTATTACTATATATATATATCTTTATATTATTTTTATATAGGATATAACTTTTTATTTAAAAAGAGGTAATTAAGAAAATTACCAAGTTACCCTTGATAATAATTCACTCGTAAAAAATTATATATAATATAATAGAAAATACGTTTTAAACCGGTGTAAGTATGATCACCCGGGTTCGTTTCCCCAACACTAGTGAAATTGAAACCTCGTTTTTAGCTTGGATTTTGATGTGAATAAAGCAAAGATACTTTTGTAATCTATATCCACTAAATATAACAAGTTAGGACAATAAATAAATACGGGAAATCAATTAAAACGCGGTCAATATAAGTAAGTATACTAATGTTATAATCCCTAAAAATGTAAACTTAAAATTATAAACCAATATGGACAAAAAGAAATTTTGGAAAAAGAGAAAAAAAATTTAACTTTTAGTTTAATAATGACTATGATTTTACTAAAACTTTCGAAACTAACTTAAAAAACTTTAAAAATTTATAAAATCTCCTTACAAATAAGTCTAAAATTTATAAAATTGACACTAATGTTAAGAATATTGTGCAGAAATTTTCTAATAATAAAGCCTAATTTTATCTTTTTTACTCAAGTTTAATTAATACTAATAAAAATAACCCTAAATTGATAATTATAACTAATAAAACTAATTAAGAACTAACTTAGGGACTAACTGTGAAAGAGTCTAAAGGACTAACGGAGTTAAAATACTTAACGGGCAAGGATTAACTAAGGAATAATTAAAATAGGAAAATTACAAGAATGGTCCCTGATGGGCCTACCCCGGAATACCAAAACATTTATAAGCTTAAAATTCTAAGGGCTTATCACTAAAAGCTTGAAAGATGAAAAGTTGTAAAGGAGATTAGTAAGAACAAATTATAAAAGCTTACTTGGTGAAATCATCAAAATAAGCTCAAATAAGAAGCTTATTTTAAGCTGACCTCAGAAAAGGGGGCTTATTAACTTCTGTTTTAGAAATTAAGCTATAAAAAACTCAAATTGTTCAAAATGAAAAAGGATATGAAGTTCCTAATTAGCTTATGATGAGCTTATTCTATAAATGCAAAGTAAAACTACGCTAGGTAAGTACTTTAGAATCTAAATGAAATTATGCATGAAACAAGCAAACTCGGGAAATAAGCAAGTAACTCAAATTCTAAATAAGCTAAAAACTTTTTAAAAGATAAACTTAGACTCTAAAACTTAAAGAATTTATTAGAACTAGTTATGATCTATTAATTTTGGATATAATATCTAGGACTCATTAGCTAAAAATAACTATTTAAGTATTCTACTTATAGTTCTAACTGTTTTTGATGTTTTTTCGGGCCTGTTTTTTATTGATCGTTTGTCAGCATATTTAAGCTAAGTAAATAAGCGAGAAAACATAATTTAAGACCTTAAATATTCTTTTGCTGTAGCTAATCTAAGTCCTACTCTAAATCTAAACTCCTAAAATCCTAATTTGGATTAACTAAAAACTTGGCTAAAAGGGTAGCTAGTTTTAACTTGTAAGAGAGTACTAACCTTTTGGATTAGTATGTGGTGCACTATCAGTTACCAAAGAACAAAAACACCCCACCCCCCAACCCCCACTAAAACTAAAAAAAAAAAAAATAGTCAAAAAAAAAAAAAAAAAATAAAAAAAATAAAAAAAAAAAAAAAAAAAAAAAAAAAAGAAAAAATAAAAGTTTAAAGGCTAAAAATAGATTTTGTAACTAAAGTTAAAAAAAAAAAAAAAAAAAAAACAACAAAAAAAAAAAGAAAAAAAAGAAATAAAAAGTAAGAAAAAACAAATAAAATAAAAAAAAAAAAAAAAAAAAGTAACAAGATTAGGTTTTACTACATAAAAAAAAAAAAAAAAAAACAAAAGGGTTTAAAAAAGAAAAAAAAAATAAGTTGCAGGACATTCTAACGTGACTATCAATCCATCAAACATATCAATTGTGTGTTATAGACACAAATGCATGCTAAATCCAAGCCTTTACGGGTTTGGATAAATATGTTACAGCTAAAGGAAAAGGGAAAATGTCCTGGTGTAAAAACACTAGATTAATATGCCTTGACTTTGAATTTTGAACTTAATTATAAAAAACTAACTGAAAAACTAATATTAAATGAAAACTCAGCAGAATCAAGTCATTTGCCACAAGCTCTCTTAGACTTTTAGAGGTCAAAGACACTTAAACAAACACACCTTTTAAGTCTATGGCAGGTTATGAGAAAGAGTATTTAAGATAAAATTAGTGAACAAGTGCTAAATTACCAGACATTAATTGATTAAAATCAACATTAATAAAAATGATATTAACAACTCTAATAAGCAATATCTAAGACTTTAAGCTATTTTACTATATTTTGGTTTTTTCTAGGGGTTTTGTTTTTAAGGCAAAATTATAGGGAAATTCTTTATGATGCAAACTAAGAAAGTTAAAACAGATATTCATAATATGATTATTAAAGCTAAATAAAATCTCAATTAAGCCACTGATAAGCAAGTGAAGAAACAAATAGCAGATTTAAATATAAAAGCTCATAAAATACATTTAAAGCAAGACATTAAGGAAAAAAACTTACAATGACTTTCTAGGTCTAAAACGAGATCTCAATTAAGGCAGCTACTAAGCTCTCTTGCTTAAGTACTAAAGCTAGGCTAGTTAAGTCCTTGAGAACCCTTCCATGTTTGGTTCTCTTTCTAATAAGCTCAATAATTCACAAGTGTAAGTTAAGATGATTAAAGGTTTAGATATGATTAAGATTTAATTCAGCTCCATAATAAGCTTAGAGACTTATTAGAGCTTATTAAGGCTAATTAACAAATTTGCTTATTGAGGGAGCTTATGGCTTTAAATGAGAGCTTAAAAATGAGATTTAAAATATTAAAAACTAAATTTCATTAATTTAAGAAAACTGATTACATTACTTAAAAGGGAAAGACAAATCACTAAAGGAAAATTACATTTTAAAAAATACGAAATTAAGCTCAACTAAAAATTACTAAAAAAACTAGATGGTGTGTGTGTTAGAAGTGAGGCCTATTTATAGGCTGCCTTGGATCCTTCTAGCCTTTTGCCTTGCTCTCCAATCCTTTTAATCCTGGCCAATCATTTCTTCATACAAATTTTATGAGTCACTCATTTGTTGCCGTGTGATCAAATTGTGCACTCAAGGATTGCCAAGCTGCATCTTTGAGTATGACAGCTTGTGTTTTCTTTTGTGAGTGTTTAGTGTAAAATATCTTGTATCCTTCACTTGTGATTTCCTAAAATCCACGTTGCGCTTCTTTGATGGGGATGGCCAATGTGTAGGGATTGGTGATGTAATTCTCTGCCACAGTCAGTCCTTGTCACACGAATGTCCTTTGTAAACTTAATTTCTATTTGCCCTTGGATGTAAATGAAGGTGACTTGGGGAAAGAGATCAATAGTTGTCATGAACAGTAATTGTTCATTCGCGCCCTTTTTTAACTGCTTGGGTAAAAATCAGTTGGACTTTGAGATTGTGACACTTCTAGTCCCTTTCTTCCTTTTCTCTCTTTTCTAGTTATAATCTAGTTTAAGAAATTGCAAAACTGGCCCTTGTGGTTTATTAAAAGGAGAAATGGGCTAGGCTAAGTGGGCTTTTAATTGGGCTTTTGGGTTTAATAGGATCCGGGTAGGGTTTCCTAGGTTTTTAGAGGCCCATTAAGCTTTCCTGGGCCCAATAAGGAAGGAGGGGACATTTTTGGACTTTTGTGAGAGTTGAGGGACCAAAGTGAAACATTTTGAGGATTTGTCCTTTTGTGTTTGACTTAGTTTGATCGTCTATGATGAACTTTGATTTTTCTTGGCATGATCCTTGATGAGGTTGGAATTTTCTGGCTTCGGCTTGGTACTCTTCTGATTCTCGTATCCGTGCTTGTTCATTTTTGACTGTTTTCTTGTGATTTTTGATTTATCCGTACCTGCACACACAAAACACAAATACAAGCATATTTTTGCCATTTTTGGTCTGTTTTGGGTTTAATTGGGTTATTTTAGGTACAAACGGATATGTGTATTCTACACTTATCAATATCATAAGAAACTGTCTCCCCAGTTTGATTGTGACGAACTATGGCGACATATTTGCTCCATTCGGGTTGTAAACAATTGAGAAACTTGGTGTTGATTAATACTGAAATAGGACGAACATTATTACGATCCATAATATTCACAAGCGTTGTCAATCTTTCATACACAGATTCTAACAATTCTCCTTCTTTTGCTGTAAATTTGTTAAACTCATCCATAAGACGTGAGTGTCTTACATGGCTAGTAACATCAGAACCAAACATTAGCCTCTTAATTCGTTCCCACATTTCCTTAGCATTTTTACATGCATCAACTGAATTGTATATATCATTTGGTATTGCTTGAAGAAGATAATTCATGACTTTGACATCAGCAATGTATTGCTTCTTGTTACCTTCAGTCATTTTGGACAGCGGTTCAAGTACTTCTATCACAGTACCATTTAAGTTCATAGCACCGTCTGGATCAGGAATCATTGGCCTCTTATAAGGTCCATTTTGAATTGAATTCTACGTGCGTTCCCCTTCTTCAAGTTTATTATCCAAAAACCTTCTGAATCTACTTTCCCATGGAATATAATTCCCTCTCTCAAGCAT
>BQNB010185408.1:0-12220 GCA_026074375.1 Tanacetum coccineum
TCTGATGCGATCCTACACCGGTCCTACATGATTTTATCAGGTGGACACATAAGATCGTACGATCTTACGTGTAAACTCGCGAGTTTGACAGCCTTGCTACTAACTATGCACTTATGGCTTACTCATCTTTAAGTTCTGATTCTGAGGTATCTAATGACTCTACTTGCTCAAAAACTTGTCTTGAAACCGTTGAAGTGCTTAAATCTTAATATGAACAACTATTGAAAAGATTTGAGAAATCTGAGTTAATGGTTGTAGCTTATAAGACAGGTTTACAGTCTGTAGAAGAAAGACTTGAATTTTATAAAAAGAATGAGTCTTTTATGTAAAAAAGATTAACGGCTTAAAATGGGATATTCAAGTAGTAGAGATAACTATTGAGGAGCTTAGGAAGAAGCTAGAAATAGTTCAAAAGGAAAAGATGGCATTCAGTTTAATGTAGACAAATTTGAAAATGCATCTAAAAGCTTAAACAAGATTATAAAGAGTCAGATTCTGAACAATTGCAAGAAAGATTTAGGCTATAATGCAGTTCCACCTCTCCTAACAGGAAATTTCATGCCTCCAAAACCTAACTTGTCATTTACTGGATTAGAAGAGTTTACAAATGAGCCTGTAGTTGTTAAGCCTGTAGTTGAGAATAATGAAGCTAAGGCTAGTGAAGCAAAACCTAAAGCAGTTAGGAAGAATAATGGTGCTCCAATTATTAAGGATTGGGTGTCAGATAGCGAGGAAGAAAATGTGTCTCAAACTAAGATTGAAAAGAAAACAGCTAAGCCTAGTTTTGTTAAGATAGACTTTGTCAAAGCTAAACAAACAAACAAAACTGATAAGAAAACTGCTAAACAAGTTGAGCACAATAGGCAAAACACTTACATTCCTAGAGGCAATCAAAGAAACTTGAATAATATGATGTCTCAGAGACTTGGAAGTAATTTTGAGATGTTTAACAAAGCTTGTTATGTGTGTAGAAGTTTTAATCACTTGCAGGTTGATTGTAATTATCAAAGGGTGGTAAACCCTGTTTGAAACAATGCTAAAAGGGTGAATCATTAGAATTTTACCAAAAAGACTCACCCCTGCCCTAAAAAGAATATGGTTCCAAGAACAGTACTAATGAAGTCTGGCTTAGTATCTATTAATACTGCTAGACAAAATATTTCAAAAACATCAGTATTAGTTAATACTGCTAGACAAGTTAATACTGCTCACTCAAAAACAATAGTGAATGCTGGTAGACCAATGTCATATCTTTCTAAAACAGCACATTTAATTGTTAAGAGGCCTATTCACAAGAATACAACATTTAAAAATAGTAATTTTAATAAGAGGGTTAATACTGTTAAGGATAAAAATGTTAATGCTATTAGGCCAAAAGTAGTGGTTAATGCTGCTAGGCCAAAAGCAGTAGTTAATGATGTTCAAGGAAATAATGTTAATGCTGTTAAGGCCTCAGCTTGTTGGGTTTGGAAACCAAAAACTAAGTTTTAGACTATGTTTCTAAACACAACAGTGCATCAATCACCGTAAAGAAGTTTGATTATGTTGATGCACAAGGTAGATCCAAGTCAGTGATGGCTTGGGTCCCCAAAAGAAACTGATTTTCTTATCTAATGTGTAGGGCAATCCACAAATGGATTTATAGGATAAAGGAGTGATTGATAGTAGATGCTCAAGGCACATGACAGGGAACATGTCCTATCTTACTGACTATGAAGATATAGATGGAGGATATGTTGCTTTTGGAGGGAACCCCAAAGGATGGAAAATCATAAGAAAAGGTACCATTAAAACTGGTAATCTAGATTTTGAAAATGTGTAATTTGTGATAGAGTTAAAGTTTAATCTCTTTAGTGTCTTACAAATGTGTGATAAAAAGAATAGTGTTCTTTTTAATGACACTGAATGTATTGTTTTATATTCAAACTTTAAGTTAATTAATGAAAGTCAAGTTTTACTTAGAGTTTCTAGAAAGAACAATATGTATAGATGTGATATAAAATCTAGTAGATCACAAGGTTAAGGTAAAATCTAGTAGATCACAAGGTTAAGGTAATTAGATGTGATAATGGGACTGAGTTCAAGAATAGAGAAATGAATCAGTTTTGTGAAAATAAGGGTATTTTGAGACAATATAGTATAGCTAGAACTCCTCAACAAAATGGAGTTGTTGAGAGGATAAATAGGACACTAATTGAGGCTGCTAGGACTATGCTAGCTGATTCTAAGTTACCAACTACTTTTTGGGCAAAAGCAGTTAATACTGCTTGCTATGTGTAAAATAGAGTATTAGTAGTTAAGCCTCATAACAAGACCCCATATGAACTTTTTCATAGAAGAACACAACTTAAGTTTATAGACCATTTGGGTGTCCTTTTACCATTCTTAATAACAGAGAGCACTTATGCAAATTGATGTAAGGCTGATAAAGGTTTTCTTTATTGGATACTCTTTGAATAGTAAAGCTTAATAGTATTCAATAGTAGAACAAGGATAGTGGAAAGAAAAAAAAAAAAAAACTGTGCATATTAGGTTCAGTGAGAGTACAACCTAATTTTAAAGGTAGTGGAACAGTTTTGGCTTTTTTGAAAATGATACACAAACAAGAACAATGAAGTATAAGCCAATTGTTGCAGGTACACAGTCTAATGGTTTTGCAGGTACAAAAGCAAGTGATAATGCAGGTCAAGCTAGAAAGGAGACAGAACCTGTTAAAAATTATATTTTGCTACCATTATGGCCTGCTAATCCACCATTTTCCCAAGATCCAAAGCGTTCTCAAGATGATGGATCCAAACCTTCAAGTGATGATGAGAAGAAGGTTGATGAAGATCCAAGAAAAGATAGTGAATGTAATGATCAAGAGAAGGAAGACAACGTTAACAGCATTAACAATGTTAATGCTGCTAGCACAAATAAGGTTAATGTTGTTGGTGCAAAAACAAGCATTGAACTTTCAGTTGATCCAAATATGCCTGCTTTAGAATATTATAAAATATTTGACCTCTCAAGTGATGATCAAAATGATGGTGCAGAGGCTGACATGAATAATTTGGATACAACAATCCAAGTCAGTCCTAATCTAACTACAAGAATTCATAAAGATCATCCTCTTGATCAAGTAATTAGAGATTTGCAATCAGCCACACAAACAAGAAGGATGTCAAAGAATTTGGAGGAACATGGGTTTGTTAGTACTATTAAACAAAAAACAAACCATAAAGACCTTCAAAACTGTTTGTTTGCTTGCTTTTTATCACAAGAAGAACCCAAAAAAGTAATTCATGCATTGAAAGATCCAAGCTGGATTGAGGCTATGCAGGAATAGCTTCTATAATTCAAGCTATCTAGAAGTTTGCTTATGGATTTACCATATGGAAAAAGGGCTATTGGCACTAAATGGTTTATCCAGGAATAAAATGATGAAAGGGGAATTATGATAAGAAATAAAGTAAGATTGGTTGCTTAATGGTATACACAAGAAGAAGGGATTTACTATGATGAAGTCTTTACCCCTGTTGCAAGAATTGAAGCTATAAGGCTATTTTTAGCTTATACTTCATTTAAAGATTTTGTGGTGTATCAAATGGATGTAAAAAGTGCTTTTTTCTACGGAAAATTTGAAGAAGAGGTGTATGTATGTCAACCACCAGGATTTGAAGATCTAGACTGTCCTGATAGAGTATACAAGGTTAAAAAAGCACTGTATTCATCAAAAGGTACAAAAGTGATATTTTGTTGGTCCAAGTTAATGTGGATGATATCATCTTTGGTTCAACAAAGAAGGCGTTAGCATTAGAATGTTGAAAGTTGAAGCATGCGAAATTTCAGATGAGTTCTATGCAGAAACTTACATTCTCTTAGGATACAAGTGCAGTAGAAGAAGATCGCATATTTTATTAGATCAAGATAAATATGTTGGTAAATTTTAAGAATTTGGGTTTAAAAAAATCAAGACTGCAAGCACACCATGGAAACACAAAAGCCTTGCTTCAAGGATGAAGATGGTGAAGAATAGACTGTCCATATGAAAGGTCAATGATGGTTCATTATGTATCTACATCTTCAAGACCTGACATCATGTTTGCAGTATGTGCCTGTGCTAGTTACCAAGTCAATCCAAAAGGAATCACATCTTTGAAGCAGTGAAAAGGATTTTTAGGTACTTAAAAGGTAAACCAAAATTAGGCCTTTGGTATCCAAAAGATTCTCCTTTTAATTTGGTAGCATACACTGATAGTGATTATGTTGGAGCAAGCTTGGATGGGAATTCGACAACAGGAGGATGTGATATTCCTTTGGAAATAGATTAAAATCAGGCAAGTGCATAGACACAGACAGTGGTTGCAAATTCCACAACAAAAGCTGAATATGTGGCTGCTTCAAGTTGTTGTGGACAAGTGCTTTGGATTCAGAATCAACTACTTGATTATAGGTATAATTTTATGCATACCAAGATCTTTATTGACAATAACAGTACTATTTGCATAATTAAAAATCCTGTTTTTCATTCAAAAATAAAGCATATAAAGATTAGACATCATTTTATTAGGGATTGTAATAAAAAGAAGTTGATTTAAATGGTCAAACTCCATACGGACAAGAATGTTGCAGATTTACTTACAAAAGCTTTTGATGTAAGTAGGTTTCAATATTTGATTGCTAGTATTGGAATGCTAAATCCTTAAAATCTTTTATCTCTTTATGTTTTTGTAGAGTTTTGTATGAATTAGTACTGTTATTCATGTCATTAAAAGTTTCTCCTGTTAAGTATAATTAGTGCTGCTAGTTATACTTAATACTGCTGAGTTAATAGTGTTAGTTATACTTAATATTGTTAGGTATAATTAATGCTTTGATTATTGTAAAAATTGCTATGGATTGTATTTTCTTGGTTTTTGGACTAACATTTTGCAGAAAAAACAAAGAAAAGTGTTTTAGAGAAAATACATAGAGAGTTGGTGAGAATAAAAACAGAAAGAGAGATGTGTGGAATAAAAACAGACAGGGCGTTTTAGTAAGAAAAAGGATTGAGAGAAAAAGTGAGCATAAAAAAAAGAGTTGTGTGATATAAAAACAGACAGAGTGTACAAGTAAGAAAAAGAATTGAGAGAAAAGTGAGTTAAAAATAGAAAGAGAGGACATTTATTTTTAATAGATATGCTATTAAATGGCATGGCGTTAATGCTGTGACTCAAAAGTTAATTGCTGCTAAGGCATAACTTTACTGTTGATGTTGTAAGTGTGTAATGCTGCTAGGCATAACTTACTGTTGAGTTACTACTGCTGGGTTACTTACTACTGCTGGTGGAAGTTAATGCTAATAGGCATAAACTGACTACTACTGGTGATGGTTAATGCTGTTGAGGGTATTTTCATAAATACTTCGATTAAGGGTTTCAATCACTCATTTGATCAATTTCATACTTTTGTATACTCTCTATTTACAAACCCTAACTCAATTTCATCATTTATCATCAAAACCCAACACAATGACGACCCTAAAGTTTGCTGATACTCATAACATGGTCGCGTTTTTGGCTAAACCCGCTGAAAGTGAAGGGTTTGAGCAGATTGTGGATTTTCTTAATGTACACACTATAAGATATGCACTAACGATCAATCCTACTATATACACATCGTGCATTGAACAATTCTAGGCTATTGTCAAGGCGAAAACTGTCAATGGGGAAGTACAGTTACAAGCCCTAGTGGATGGAAAGAAGATCATCATTACTGAGTCGATTGTAAGAAGAGATCTTCAATTCGCTGAAGGTGTTGATTGTCTACCCAATGCTACCATATTTGAACAACTTACACTGATGGGGTATGAGAAAATTTCATAGAAGCTTACTTTCTATAAGGTATTCTTTTCCCCACAATGGAAATTTTTTATTCATACTATTTTACAATGCCTAAGTTCTAAGACTACTGCATTAGCACTATGGCATCTTCAATCATCTATTTAGCTACAAACCAGAAGTATAACTTTTCAAAGTACATTTTTGAAAGTATGATGAAGAACTTGGATAATGTGTCTGGAAAAATTTTGATGTATCCAAGGTTTGTACAAGTGTTCGTGAATCAACAACTTGAAGGGATGCTTACTTACAATTTACATTGCACCCTCTCACACTAAGAAGATATTTGGGAATATGAGAAGGGTTGGAAAATGTTTTTCTAGAAGGGAAACACCATTATTCCAAACAATGATGGTACATGATCAAGTAGAAGTAGGTGAAGGTTAGGAAATGCCAACTGATCCTATAACAACCCGTAATTTTTATCAATGTAAATATCCATCTATTAAATTAGATGCACTGTAATATCCATCTATTATATATATACCATCTTTTTACAGGGAAATTTTTGCTTTATCTCATTATGCAACGTAACTTGCATCTCTAAAGTAAACGAGCTCACGCAACCTCTACCAATGCCATCTCTATCTATGTTTATATCATGTAAACATCCTAATATGTCAAGTCTATATCCTAATATCATTTTTACCAAGTGCATTATCCATATAACGTACTTTTCAAAACGTTATATCAAAACAAGCATTAAACGTTAACGTTTACATCAAAACCCTAATTATATGTAATGTATACATATAAAATAAATGTACAAGCCTTTAAAGCATGTGTACAAGTATCATAGCACAACATTTGAATATCTTTTCCCTCCTAAATCAAGTTACAACTTTCTAAAGCTCAATGTACAAGTTAATAATGCAAGAAAGTTAAACTAGGTCATTTTACCTCCAAATTCATTTTAGTTTCTTACTACCACTTTAACACAAGGTACAAGCACTTAATGCATGACTCCTAAACCCTAAACCTAAACCTTAATTCATTCTAAACCCTAATCTAAAAACCTAAACCCTAAACAAAACCCTAAAACCCTAATTTCACTTTAAACCTAAAACTAAACCCTAAACCTAAAACTAAACCCTAATCCCTAATCCTAACCCTAATCCTAACACTAAACCTTAATCCTAAACCCTAATCTATCCCTAATCCACATTTTAAAACCCTAAACCCTAACCCAAAAATAAACCAAACCCGCCACCTATTTTCTTTCATTTTTACCCATTTTAAACCCAAGTTACTAACCAAGCACCTCCATGACCTCACCCTTATGTCACCAAGCAGCTTACAAGCACCTCTATCTCCTCCCTTGGCCACCAAGTTGGCCAAGTCACCACCTTGTCACCCCTTCCTAGCCGTGGCCTCCAAACACCCATTCCACATCTTCATAGCTAGTTCTAGCCTTCCTTACTCATCCTACTAGCATCTCTTACTCACCTCAGCTAGCTAGGACACTTATCAAACCCTTAGATGACAAGAAAACAAGAAAACTTGGGCACCAAGCTCATTTGAGCACTATATAAGCCGAAACATACACCCTCTTTCAATCACACCTCAAATTTCATCATACACTTAAATGGAGCTCTAAATTAGACCAAGAAGGATCAAGAGAAGTCCCTAAGCTCAGAATAGAAGCCACGAATCAAAAGAAAGGAGCCCTTGAAGTCGTTACTAGGCGTATGAACCCGAAAACCCCATTTCGACTCATTTTTTTTGATTAAAACCCTAAAAATGACCCGTTTTGATTTTCTAGCTAACGAATCCTTTTTCTAAACTTTTGTTACGTTAGAACATCTTATTTTTTCTTATTCTAATAAGCTATAACCTGCAAATATCATTTGGAATCCTAAAATAAGCTTGCATGGCTTTTTGGACTTGTTTTGTAAATATTTTCATGCATAGGGGTATATATCGTAACTTTGTGAAATTTATAACTAGAAGGACTGAAAATATCATTATTCTAAAGTTATAACTATAAGGACCTATTTTACCAAGTTCTAAAGTTAAAGGTTTAAATTATATATACTTTATATATAAAGGACTAAACTCGTAAAAGTTTATAAACCATGGATATATATTGCTATTTTTGCAAACTTAAAAATATAAGATATAATATTTTTATATAAATTATAAAAATATATATTAATATTATAAAACTCGATTTTATTAAAACCCGACACATTTATCGTTATTAATCATAAATCGACGCATTATTTCGTTATATATTTAACATAATTTATCATCAACTAACTTTTGAAGAAACTTAAAATCTTATCGTATCACGTTACTAGGGAATTTCATATGAAGGGTTTCATTTGAGTTTTCGTTTTGACGAGTTTGCTGGGTTTACGATTTAAAGTGCCCTGGCTCCTCAAACGATACTACATGGCCTCTGGATTATGATAGCCCGAACAGCGATACAATATTTCCATAATTTAATAAATCAAAGATATACGTTAAACTTTATGAAGTTTTGAAACATAAACTATCACACTAAGACTTGACATATCACCCCAGGTTGCGTGACGAAGCCGTTACTTTCACTTGATATACTTTTGCCATCAATCAGATTTCCCTATACTGTTAAGGTGAGTTCATAGCCTCGCATTTTAACTCTTTTAAATGTTTCATAAACCCGCGAGGGGGATACATGCTCAATTGTTTTTAATATACACAAGTACTTAAAACCGATATTGTGAGTTCATAGCCTCACTTTTAAATCTTCTATTTCATAAACCCGTGAGGGGGATACATGCTTTAAACCATGAATACAAGTGTTTTCTAAATGTATGCTATCCTGATATATTATTGCATCTGTTGTCTAAGTCCCTTTATGCCAAAAGACCCCCACCATCATGGACCATTAATCACTTGCGAGTGAACGTGAATATTGTGAATAGGCCTATTGGGATTGACGAATCCCGTTTGTGTTAGCCGGATAGGTAACCAAACGCACTATATTTGAAACTCATAGGTATATGGCAATTACCTACACGGGGGCCATTATCTTTATATATATCATTATTGATATATACACTAGTCAGTTTGAGTGCCATGAGCTTAGACGCAATAATACTGTTTTCCATAATAATTGTACTCATTGTAATTATTACACTTATGGGTGTATAACAACGTAACCCACTCTTATGATGACTTGTATTCACACTATTTATTATAAACCTATGAATTTTACTCAACCATTGTGTTGACCTTTTTAGCATGTTTATCTCAGGTAACTGAACATCTTATGGCACGGAGTGGCACGGACTTGAAGATGGCTAAACTGTTATCATTCAAACTTTATGTTTTCATGTAGATTTTGGGATCTCTGTTTGTAAAAACTCTGATGAAATAATGAATGATAACTTATCTTTTAAAAACATCTCTTTCGAGTCATTTTCTATGATTATGACTGTTGTACTATGAAATAATACCCCAGATTAGCTTCCGCTGCTATATGTAAAAAATGGGGGTGTTATAGATTTCATTTACTCGTTTAAATGGCAATGTTACTCTTTCAGTTGAGGATCGTTTGATGCTAGAAGATTCAGTTACTATGGAAGAAATTTGGGCTGCGGTATGGGATTGTGGAAGTGAGAAAGCTCCTGGACCCGATGGTTTTTCATTTCTATTTGTGAAGAGATATTGGGAGCTTCTTAAAGATGATATTTTAAAGTTCGTTTCTTAATTTTTTGAGTCGTGTCACATGCATGTGGGAACCAATTCTGCATTCATCACTCTTATCCCAAAGGTATTAAATCTTATTCATATTAAAGATTTTCGTCTTATTTCGTTGATTGGCATTCATTACAAAATCATTGCTAAAATCTTAGCAAATAGATTATCTAAAGTTGTTGAAAAAGTCGTTAGCCATGTTCAATCGGCCTTTATCTTGGGCAGTCAAATTCTTGATGGTCTTCTCATTCTAAGTGAAGTGATTTCTTGGTACAAAAAAGGAAGAAAAAGCTTTTGATTTTTAAAGTGGATTTTGAGAAAGCATACGATTCGGTAAGTTGGTTATATCTTGATCACGTTTTACTTAACCTTGGGTTTGGAGTGAAGTGGCGTATGTGGATTAAATCATGTTTGGAATCAGCTAGAACTTCGGTTTTAGTGAACGGAAGCCCGACTTCTGAGTTCCCGATTAAACGCGGGTTGAGACAAGGCGACCTGCTGTCTCAGTTTCTATTTATTATTCTTATGGAAGGTTTGCATTTAGCTTTGCAAGAAGCAGTTCAAGCAGGTTTCATTCGTGGTTCTTGGATTGGTTCGTCTGAGGTTCGGGTTTCACATCTTTTTTATGCTGACGATGTTGTTATTACCACAGATTGGAGTATGTTTGATATGGAGAAAATCATTCGTGTTCTTCAACTTTTTTTCTTAGCATCAGGCCTCAAAATAAATATTCATAAATCAAATGTGTATGGAGTTGGGGTCTCATCTGATGAGATAAATGACATGTCACATGTTATAGGTTGTGAAGCATGTTTCTTTCCATTTGTTTACCTTAGACTTCCAATAGGTGGCAACATGAATCATACGGTTAATTGGAAGAAGTTACTTGATCGGTTTCATGACAAGCTTTCTACATGGCAGGTTAGTTTACTTTCAAGTGGAGGTCGCTTAACCCTTCTTAAATTGATTTTAGGTAGCCTCAGGATATTTTATATGTCTATATTCAAGGCTCTTGAATACATTCTTAATAATTTATAAAGCATGCGGGCATCGTTTTTCAGCGGTGGCAATCAACATTCTAAAAAAATCACATGGTTAAAATGGGTTAATGTTTTGGCATCTCATGATAAAGGAGGTTTGAGGATCGGTAGTTTGAAAACTTTTAATCTTGCTCTCTTACAAAAATGGCGTTGGAGGTTAGTTATAAATCCAGATGCTTCGTGGGTTAGACTGATGAAATCTGTACACGGGGAAGACACAGGTTTCAATCAAAATGGCTGTAAAATTAAAGATATATGGGCTACGATTGTAGGTACTATCAACCACCTTCATTCGAGTAATGTTATTCCTCATGGAACTTTACAGTTCAAGGTTGGATGCGGTTCGATGATTCGGTTTTAGAAAGATGTTTGGATAGGGGATAGTTCGTTAGAGTCTAGGTACAATAGATTGTTTCGTTTGGCGACTAATAAAGATTGTCGCAGTCGTGATCGTATAAGTAACGGTGAATGGACATGGGATTGGAGTAGACAAATTCTTGGTGGTCATAACTTAGCTTCTTTTACAAACATACTGTTGGAGATTGGCAATGTGCAGGTGAGTTCATCTTCGGATTCGTACATTTGGGAGATTTCTAATGATGGTAATTTTTCAATGGGTTCTACTAGGAGACACATTGATGATTATTCTCTTCCATCCATGGCGCCAAGTACTAGGTGGCATAAAATGCTTCCTCGGAAAGTAAATGTGTTTATGTGGCGTTTAATTTTGGATCGTCTCCCTCATCGTTTGAACCTCTCTCTTCATGGCATGGAGATTCAAGACATTACTTGTCCGATATGTGTAGGTAATGTAGAATCAAATGATCATATCTTCTTTTCTTGTGATACGGCTGTTCAGGTGTGGTATCGTGTTCGTATCTGGTGTGATGGGGTTGTGCCGCAACTTGGTTCTTTTTCAGATTGGTTCGAGTGGTTGAATAATTGGCCCGTCTTGAATGGTAAAAGAGATCGCATGTATATCATATGTGCTACGATGCTATGGACTCTTTGGCGTTATCGGAACAATGTCGTCTTCAATTCCCAATTCATGCGGAGAAGTGATATTTTCGATTGTATTTGTTTGTATTCTTTTTCTTGGATTAAGTATAGAGGTGCTAAGATTCATAGCTGGAATGATTAGCTCTCTCATCATTTGTAATTTCTAGCTCCTTGCTAGAGGTTTTTCTTTAATAAAATTTTCCGTTAATATATATATATATATATGTATATATATATGTATATGTATATATATATATATATACATATATATATATATGTATATATATATATATGTATATATGTACATATGTATATATGTACATATGTATATATGTACATATGTATATATATGTATATGTGTACATATGTATATGTGTACATATGTATATGTGTATATAGACATATGTATATGTGTATATATATACATATGTATATATACATATGTATATGTCTATCTATACATATACATATGTCTATATACACATATACATATGTCTATCTATACATATACATATACATATGTATATATATACATATATATACGTATACATATACATATATATAAGTATATATATACATATACATATGTATACATATGTATATGTATGTATATACATACATATGTATGTATATACA
>BQNB010185409.1:0-12220 GCA_026074375.1 Tanacetum coccineum
ATATATATATATATTTAGATATAGGTATATTTTTCTATCATTAATGATGTCATTAATGCTTCTGTGAAAATGCAAGATATTTTTCTTTTAAGTCCCTCATTTTGAGATTTATGTAACAACATTTTGGAAAATTAGTTACGTACTAATTTAGTTTAGTTCTAATCCTTTTTTTTATTCTTTCAATTTATCAAATTTCATATTAAATTAGATTTCGGGTCAATTGTGAAAATATTTGATCATGAAAAATATGTCGTTTTTGGTTGAACTTCTTTTTTTTCTTTGTTGTAGTAATGAATCGTGCATAGTATTAATTTTATAATGTCATCCAATATAAAATTTAACATTTCATTATGTTTATATGTTAAGTTTTCAACAACCTTTTATTTATATCTACAATACTCACAAGATATGCTGATATGCTGATATGCATGCTTCAAGTCGACTAAAAAGGGACATCTTAGAATCAATGTTTTATAAGATGTCACTAATTCTTATGTGGAAATGCAAAACATAATAAGCTAACTAATACAGAATAAGCTAACAATAAGCAAATACAAAGCATACCAAAGGAGTCATCAGTAGTGGAATCAAAGAACAATAACCATAACCATTGTGTGTTTTTTTCTTAGATCTATGATTTGAATTCAAAAAATAGTAAATCAAAAGAAATCAAAGAAAAGATATTGTGTACCTTTCCAAGAAAATTAATCAAGTATGTGGCCGCCGGTTGAGCAGTTGCAAGGGGATAAGACAAAAAAAATGTTTGAGTATTGTGGGTACTTTGTCTTTTTCAACTTTTAAAGTTGGTATTTTTGCAATTGTTTTACAACAACTTATTATGGTAAACATCACACTTTTTTAGACATGTTTCTTTTGTTGAATAAGTTATACGGAGTAATAACTATTTTAAGGAAATGTAGTTTGTCGTATGTGGTTCATTGTGGGTTATCTTATTCTTGAAACAATTATATGCTTTGGAACATGCTTGATTTACATACCTATGTTGCATATTTTGTTAGACTTTCAAATTTTGAGTATATTTTTTTGTTTAAGCTGATCATTCCCTTATATTTACTGAATTACTTTCTGTTAGGTGTTATGTTAGTCTGCACCCAAGGTCTGTTAACTGTAGGAAGAAGAAGTGTGTCCACATCAACCAAGTAATCTGTCTCTCAGTTTTATTATGAATGCAAATGAGCATGCTTTAGTCATCCTTATTTTGATTAGTGGAACCTTTTTTTCTTTTGTGCTTACAGTTAAGGCCAAAGAAGATGGGTTCTCGTAATGTGGGTAGCTTTAAAAGACTATTTACAAACATGGGTTGTATTCTATTTGGTTTACAAATATGGGTTATGCGCAAAGAAGAACTTGTTTTGTTATTTTTTCACTGGAGTGTAATTATATCATATACTCTAGGCTTTGCTTTATATGTTCATGACTAATTCAACTAGTAATAAAGAATAAGCATGAAACCAAAGGACATGACACAAATATGACAGGAAGACATATATATTAATTGTGTTGTTGTCAAGTTTATAAATAATATGCAGGAGACTTTAGTACATTTAGCAATTATGGTATATGATCAAAGAGATTCTTGCTAAATTGTGGTTATGTTTAGAACTTCTGTAACTTTTTCAATCATTTCTTCTGTTAAGTACCTACGAAAGCAAACTTGCTTCATTGTTTATTTAATTTAGAAAGCACATTCTTGGTTTAAAATTTTAAGTCTTTTTTAAGATGGTGCATTTATGGCTATTCCTTGCATATTTTTTACGGTCTATATCTTGCTTCTAGTTCGTTAAATTTGTTTAGCATGAAACACAGAAGTTGAAGTTTCACATGGTTTTTGTGACTTTTTCCACTAGTGATGGTTAATAAGCATGAAAACTATAACATAGTAATAGGAGAATACCCGTCTTCGGGTTTATGTATATTCCATGTCAATATATAGAGTTACAGAGTAACCTTTTTAAAGTATATACCCTTCACTTTATATAAGAT
The DNA here is from genome assembly GCA_026074375.1 of Tanacetum coccineum. Classification (NCBI taxonomy): domain Eukaryota; kingdom Viridiplantae; phylum Streptophyta; class Magnoliopsida; order Asterales; family Asteraceae; genus Tanacetum; species Tanacetum coccineum. The sequence continues at coordinate 2,005 of BQNB010185409.1, forward strand.
ACACAAAGAAGTTAATATATCGATCCTCAAGGTATATTTAACTAGGCCTAAACTTGAAGAATAGTTGCGAGGGTAATCATTAAGTGAAGATACCTCGTAACAAAATGCAATTGTATTTCAACATGTTTAGCTCTTTAGTGTTGTACAAGATTAGAAGCTAAATAACATGCACTTACATTGTCATTGAAAATGATAGTAGACCGAGATGACAGATGAAGAAAAAGTCCATGAGACAACGTACCCCAAAGATAATGAATAATGTGTTTTAAAGCCTCGAAGTGTGGTTCACGAGGATCATGCATATGAAAGCACACATGCTGAACCACAATATCAGGGCGAGAGAAAGTCGGATACTCTGCAAGACTTTGATAGTGAGTGGGACCTGATACTGAAATACCGAAGAAAGGAAGTTTAGACTTCGTATCAGCTGCCTTTCAAAAAAAGACTTCGTATCAGCTAGAGTGTGACAAGGATTTCAAGATGCCATGTTCACACGAACAAGAATCTCACGAGAAAAGGAAGACTAGAAGAGAAATAAACCATATGAAAAACGAGTAGCAGCAATCCTAAGAAAACAAGAAAGCTTTCCAAGACCCATCATGACAAACTCAGCAGAAAGGCGAGATATAACCTATTGAACTAATTTGGAGAAAAGCTGTAATAATGATGTCTGCGACATATAAAAGAAGATATATAGTTTCATGACCACAGTGAAACGTGAAGAGGGACGTGTTGGATTTACTACTACAAATAGCAAGGGAGTCAATGTAGACAGCAAACCACTGGTACCAGGCTCGAGGAGCTTGGTTAAGACCATAAAGAGCCTTACGAACCTGATGCACAAAGTGTGGATAAGTGGTACATGCATAACCAGGAGGTTATTCATGTAAACCTCCTCATTTAGATCACCATTAAGAAATGCATTCTTGATGTACAGCGAGTGAATTGTCTCTCTAGTTATATTTTCATGACTAATATAAATATAGTGATAAAGAATAAGGATGAAACCTAAGGACATGACACAAATGTTGAAATTTTACAAACTAGTAAACCATTTACTACGAGTACGCAGCGGATGGATCTAGTTTGATATTAAGAATTAACACACAAATAAAGTAAGTAATACTAACCTTTATGTTTAATGATATAAAATCAATAAACGAGAATTTTATATTAAAATCTTTAGTGATTAAATTACCACCTCTACGGTTGCTCACACAACACGTCAAACAAGCACGCTACCATGCTAGTCGTTACTTCACGATTTCCAAAACAACTTGTGTTTAATACTAGTTCTAGATCAGATCCAAATACCAAGTGGTATGCGTTTGGATCGAACCAAAAACAAACGAGAAAAACAACGAAACTGACCACCATGGGATCCGAAGCCACGTCAGTTGTACCACACATAAACAACCAAACAAACTTGTGTTCTTAGTTGTACCAAAACACGATCAAATACCCAAGTGGTATTGCGTTCGATCGTGTATCAATGGGAAGGAAAAGAAATAATATATAATATATTACATGCATGTCAAAGATACATGCATACGTAATATATACATATACACACACAAACTATATGTTATAGTTTTCTGTTTATCAAATCCCACGAAAGAAAAGAAAACCAAGTAGGACATAGTAATTGTTTACTTTTATGAATCGTGTGATATTGTGGGGAACGATTTTAGGGTATCATCTGACCTTCGATTAGTGAGGGATTAAGGGTGTTTATATAGTGCACAAAACCTAGACAAAAACTTATTCCTTACTCCAACTGACACTTCAGGTCCTTCTCTTTTTATTTAACATGTATTAATTAGTTTATAACGTCTAAAGGCAAAACTAACAATCCGTTAAATATATTTCGTGAAGTATATTAAACCTTCAATAATAAATAAATATATTGAATGTTTAATAAACGTACTCTTCGTGTCTTAACGTGTGTGCCTCCAATAGGCTCACGTACTTCTTAGTCGTATAACATGCGCATCCAACTACCACATTCCAACATCTCCCACTTGGGAGTTGGAGTAGCAGATCCCATTTATACCAACAATAGAAACGTCTAGCAACACTCGATTGTCATAAACTAGAAATACTTGAGATGTTGTTTCAAGAAAAACTCTCAGCACAATGGTTATGTATTACTTGTTATCATCATCCCTTTGTTATCGATACTGTTAAACCATGGATATGGATCCTAACTCATTTCATATAGTTTAACTCTTTAGTTTCTCATTATAGAAGTTAATTCAGATATACCAAATGTAATGAAGAATCATCTTAAATTACCCTTTGGGTACGGCCATACAATTATTTGATTAATTCTAGAGAGGGGCCAATGGTATCATACTGCAATTAAACAATTAGAGGAACAAATTCTTTATTGACTACAAGTGTTGTGGATGCTGCTTCACATTACTTCCAAGAATAGCCTTTATAACTACCTTTTTCAGGATAGCGTTTGACTTATAACTAAAAAGTGATATCCACACATGCAGAACTTGTTTGTATCTCAAATCTAAGGATGACTTATCTAACCATTTTTGATATCTCTCATGACAAGGATCCAAAAGTAAATATTCGAAGGTTGGGGTGTCCAATATGCATCCCTTGTGAATAACATATGAGTTTGGTGGGTATAATCCATATATTCAAATAATACAACCAACACTCACATTTGTCTTAAAGTAACAATATTCTTATATTGTTAACCGACAATGGACATATTTAGAATGATAAAATCATTCAAGGATTAAACATGCAAATATAGGATAACAATTATTATATGAATGAAAAGAAATACCAAGTATCTTTATTCATCTAAAAAATAAAAATTGTCTTACAATCCAATTTATCCAAATACTAATAAAACAGATATGCATAAGACTAATTAGTAAGTTGAAATCTAATGTTTTCTATATTCTTAACTCTTTCCTTACAAGACAGCTAAATAGTCATCTAGTAAACTTTCCGAATACTTGTTTTAAATTCACAAATTGCGAAGGATTTGAATGATATAATGAGTGTCTTGTCGCACATGTGCATACTATTGCAAGTGTCATAGTATGGAAATGTCACAATACCTTTATAGGGTATTTGAAGTCAACGACATACTGACAGTCATCTTTACAGTTTCTTAAAAATGTAAAGTATTCTTATTCTTTAATGTGTATTGCAACAATGCTCTTAGCTGAGAATATCTAGTTAGCAGATTTAGCATAAATGATGAAATCCTACTTTAACTAGGGTTGGTTATCCTCTAGCATTAGTGTACACAAACATCACTATGCCTTATAATCCATAAACATTTGTTTTAACAGTCATCTAAATACTCTCAATTAGATATTGTTGTTGTTAGCTCATCTTGCTCTCGTGCAAAAGTAACAATCAGTCTCATACACAATATAATATATAAATGATGAATCCTTAGTTAAAAACATAAAGTTTTGATGTGCTGTCGTGTAGGGTCAATTTATTGGTTACCAAGTTTTAAATTTATATTTAGCCGACTTATCCTAAAACAACACTTTAACGGGCAGTGTACCTGATCGGGTGGAGTTTCATGGTAAGTAGGGTGTCGAACACTAAGAGCGAGGTTGTTAACCTTATATTCTATTAGTATTTTAATTAATCTAATTAAGTTAATTCTAATTACTTGTTAAACCTATGCTAAAGCTAGTTCTAATGATAATGGAGGGTTTTCAGCCTGAGAGACTGGCATAGGTTTTATGGTGACAATAATCAATTCTAAACACAATAAACATGCAAGAAAACAATCAGAAGATAAAAGAGCAGTACAAGCCAAATAATAGAAAACTGTATTAGCCATATTAAATCTAATTAAATGATGGTTTGTTTGTTTAGTGCAATGATTTCTTATCTCGAAGCGGCATATCATTCTTAAGACTTAGGCAGGACATCATCCTAAGACCTAGACACTTTGAATCCTGTCACAATTAACGTATCCGCATAAAGCATCCTTTTAGTTTAATTATAATCTATCTAGGGATTAAAGTAATGGTGATCTTGTTAAACCCCATCGGGACTTTACCCACTTACTGTTTGACGGTATTTTATATATTGGCAGTTCACTGTTCAAGTCTTTATCAATTAATTAAGAACATACTTGTTGAAACATTACGGGTCACCTACCGGTCCAACTAAGCTCATAATTTAAATACAAAGATAGAACATTATTTGTGATCCTATTGGTCCAGTAATATAAAACACGATATGGAGAGCTATCCCAGTATCTAGTTCACTTGTTAGGCGTAACTAGACCCAGTTGAATGATAGGTCGCATATTTAAACACGTAGACAAGTATCATGTGATAAACATAATTAAACTTTCAACCATAAATTAAGAAATCTAATTTAAAACAAACCAAACATTACATCTTCATTAAGATGGCTAATACTCGAGGGTATTAGCCCATAACCATTGTAATTATACAAGCGTGATCAAATAACCAAGGTAAACTAAACGTTTTACCGAACGATACCAAAAATTAAATGATTACAAGAGTATAGGAATTACACGGTGTCTTCTATGGAATCGTGATCGATGCTTGACCTTTGGTTGCTCTTCTTCTCTTCAAAAAATCTTCTTTTATGTGTATGGTATAGAGAATATGATTTTGCACACCGAAAACTCATTTTTGAGTCTTCTATTTATAGTGTCTGAAAAAGACATGATACGCCGTATTGAATGAAGTCAATACGGCGTATAGGGGTGTTTTCCTTGTAGTGTGCGCTAAGTTTATAATCAATCAAATATAATTTCCCAAATTAGAATTATTCACCAAATCTCTGAATAGTTATCCAGCTGGATACGACGTATGAAAGAACTTGGATACGCCGTATTGGGAAGTGAGAATACACGTTTTCTTGTGAAGTTCAGGCGCTGATACGCCGTATCTTCTTTTGTGGATACGGCGTATAGAGTAGAAACAAGCAATCTTTAAATATCATCGATTAAGCTCCAAAAAGTGCGCCTTTTAGCATGTCTTCACAAATCACTCCTTAATTACTGCAATTTACAACTTTAAGCAATTAAGTAACGATTCTTGCAATAATTATATAAAAGTGGATAATTTATTCAGGATAAATGATGGTATAAATGTAACGTTATTTGATGTCATCAAATATCCCCCCACTTGAATCCTACTTGTCCTCAAGTAGACTCTAGCAATTTATTGAAAATGTATCCCAACTGAAGTTAAGGATCTTTTCGTTAAGCATTTATTTTGTTTTAATCACCTGTACAAGACTAAGCACCTCACGAAATATGGAAATGAAAACACTCAGATCACTCAACTAATCTAGGGTGTAACATTTAATTGGTACGCTCATTTGCTCGGTCGTGATTAGTTTCATATCATATGCTTGGCAAGGATACACATCTCCACCACTAGAGCTAAGGAGAAACAAGTCAAAAGGTAAGTTGGGTTTTTATTATAAGGCTAAGGGTTGATCATTCTATCAATCTTTCACCGATAGTACCACACCAATGAGGTAGCTGAATCATACATACACGGCCGTAACGACGGAATAGACATGTACAATTCGATCACATCCTTATTCGAATTTAACCAAGGGTTAGGATGAAGAACGATATAGGGTAGGGATCTTCTAACTTTCACCAAAAGTAATAAACCAACAAGGTAGCTGAGACATGCATACATGGCCGTAACGACGGAATAGACATGCATGCTCATACACATCCTCATTCGCATAAAACCTAAGGTTAGTTGCTAGGAAAGGAAAGTAAATTGTTGTTAAATAAAATTCACAAAACAAATAGATCAAGCTTGAACAAATAAGGTAGTTGCTATTAACTTTTCTCGACCGTTCCATGATAAAGACTCGAAATATATACAAACGCCTTAATCATAGAAATGATAAAGACAACCTAAGTTGGCATTCCCATAACGGTCAACTTCCCAATCATCCTAAATTTACATACTTTTTCAAAAGTGGTGATATCGGCCACTTTATACAAAACTATACATCGTTGATTTTTATTCACATATCAACGAATAATCGATCCTTCCAAGTATTCCATCGGTTTAAGTTTAGCGAACCGACTATCAATCATCCTTCTCTTTTTTGATGCATTTTCTATTTTTCCATTTTTTTAAACATAAATCTCGGTGCAATTTCACCGTCTTCACAATCATAATTCATCCTGATAATTTTTCCTTTAACACTTCATCTTCGGACATGATTCATAATCGCGAAAGTAGCAAAATACACGAACTACATATTTTCTCATTGCATTGTGCAATTTCCCGACCTAACCGGAGATAGAAAATTTCACTTTGACACAGGAAATACAAAACTTTACACAAAAGCAACTAGCAACTTTAATTAAGTAGGCTTAATCTATAGGGTAGGCGATTAAGTAGGCTTAATCTATAGGGTAGGCTAAGGTGTAAAGGTGTAATGAAATAGACATTTGGTGTGAAAAAGACAAGAATGGCTCAATGGGTTTTTTTAGAGGATCTTACTCTAATAGTGAGAGTAAGCAAAGGGTTACACGAGGTTTAACTAACTAGTGTAGTTAGTTAATTTTACAACATTTTGGTTTTTTGGTGTATTCCTAGAAATTTACCAGTTAAAATTGTTTCTCCATCTAATTCCATAGTACTCATCGTTGTGGTCTCGAGTGATATACCAAGCCAAGTTCTAAAGTCCACTACATCACTGCCACACTCATAATTTTTGTGGAATTTTCAGTAAACGTTTGGAAACGGAATAGACTTAATTCTTACAATTATGTAACTAGTAATTTTTACAAAAGTTATGCTACAAAAAAATTTAAATTTGGCGTATTTTAAGCATACAGCATATTATTTGTAAAAGAAAGGACAAGTAGGCGTTTTAATTCTCCATCCCTCCACTTAAATTATACAACGTCCTCGTTGTATAGATAAAACATTTAAAGAAAACGAGAAATAGAATTAGAACGAGGAACTCCCCTGATATGTTGCTCAGGATGATTCTCCAATTTGAGCAAAAGTGTGTTGACGAGGCGTCAGAATGCTCGTACGAGTCCAACACATGTCTTTTTCAGAGTATACCATATTGTCAATTTCTTTTCAGCAAGGTCTTGTATAAAAGTTTAGAAGACAAAAGTGCAATTCCTATCTTGGTTATACAATGGTTACAATGCAGGAAAACAATTAAACACACTGTACAGGAGGTCAATACGCCGTATCCCAAACCCAAGGACGCCGTATTGCATCCTGTGAAAACAAATGTTTTAAAGTTTTACAGAAATTAAATTCAGAAATTAAAGACTGATAATGTCCAGACAGGTTCGATACGGCGTATCCATAGAGGTTCGATACGCCGTATTGAGTGTCTAGGAAGACAGACTCAATAAAACAATTAAAATTACAATTCAAACAATTAAAAACAACCGGGTTGTCTCCTCAAGCTAGACTTAGTGTAACACCTCCAAAAATGTGTCGCATCAAAAATATGTTCGGGAGTGTTACTTTATAATACACAGCGCTAGATACAAGAGAACGACCTCTAAATGTGTCATTTAAAAAGTAATCTCGTTAATTTTCTTGAAATTGAAATAACATTTGTACCATAACTGCATCACAATGAAAAGCTTGAAAGCAATACAATGAGATTTGATCATTTGTATGTAAGTATAAATCCATGAATGAAATCTTGTCAATTGAGACTCCAATGTACATCAAGTAAGCCAAGCATCTAATTCACCTGAGAAAAACATGCTTAAAAGTGTCAACATAAAGTTGGTGAGTTCATAGGTTTGTTTAAGTATAAATGTTGCAACAAAGATTTGCAAAGTGTGTATGACCATTTTATTCAAGGCAACGTAAATATTCATGTGTGTATAAAACAATGACTACGATTACTCTAAGTTCATGAAACTGATGCACTATGTACCCATCGTAGGTGTCCACTCCAAGAACACCCGGGCAGTAATGAAAACCATATGTACCCATCACAGGTGTCCCCTCCAAGAACACCCGGGCAGTAATGAATATGTACCCCTCATAGGTGTCCCCTCCAAGAACACCCGGGCATTTACTTGTAGTTAACAGTTCAATCCGCTTAAGCTAATCCGTAATCATTTCAAAAGTAAAGTATGTATTTGTGACCAAAAATGAAGTCAAATAATGTATCCCATAGCGAGCTATGTAAATGAGTATGTAAACCAATTTGTAATCAACCATGTAAATGCATTTGCAAACAAGCATGTTCTCACCCCAAAAATATATGTAAAACAAGTAAAACATGGGGCTATAAACTCACATTGATGTTGTAGAACGATTGGCAGAACTGCACATATTAAGCACAGCACAAACGGAAAACCGGAACGACTCGATCAAGAAATTGCGATTTATCTTAACGGCTAAGACCCACTAGCCTAGGATAATGTATTTGGGTTTTCCGATGGATGAGTACATCAACGCGACACGTTGATAAAAATTTAGATTTCAAGTTGTAATAGTTTGGTGGTTGGTTAAATAAAATAAATCGAAAAGTGAACGCAAAGTATGTAATATATTCCGTATACATTACATATGAAAAATAACAATTATATAACTCATACCGTGAATTATATAACAAAGATAAACAATCCAAAGATTAATATGAAGTGTATAATACTTTGCAAGTATTATATAAGAAGTGAGTAAATAATTAAACCAAATAGTTTGACACGTTTTCGGATATCACCACTTAATTAAATAAAAAGTTCTTGCATAGATGTAAACGTACGTTTTAAGGTTACAAATTATGTTAAACGATGTCTGTAAAACTTTTACAACAGTTATGATGTTATCTTCTAGTTGACAATTATAAAATATAAAATAATATTTTATAAATTTGTATTTCGTTTTCTTGACGGGTTGTAGCTAAAATAGTTCTCATTTGTAAAAGTATAGTTTTCGTTCGTTTGTCGGGTTATTGTATAATACAATTTAATAATCTTAAAACTATACAACTTCGTCCTTTTATCGGGTTTCTAAGATAATAGAAATTATAATGAAATTTATTAAGTATAGTAGTTTATAGATTTTTCGGCATAATCTATTCGTTTATAAGACGTTCCCTTATTTATAAAACTTCAATGTTTTTCCTCTTAATAATCAATCAATATTGCAAACACCCGCGCGTTTTAAATATATATATATATATATATATTTATCTAAACGAGATCGAATAGGAAACAAAATAATAATATAGCACATTTATTTAACCATTTTAAACCACCATTATATCCGGTTTTATATTTATAAAATCTTACGATATATTTATTTGTCGATTTGTATAAACCAAACGCACCATAACGGCTGTTTCACAGCCAACCAAACACACTCCTTACGGTTTTCTGCTCACCCAAACACACCCCTTATGATTTCCTGCTCACCCAAACACACCGCTTATGGTGTTTCTCTTAACCCAAACGCACCCCTTGGGTGTTTACTGCCAACCCAAACACACCCGATGTGCGGTTAAACCAATCAAACACACCATATGTGGTGTTAACCACATAAACAAACACACCCTGTGGGTGTTACTACAGCCAAACGCACCCGCTGGTGCTTATGCTAAACCAAACGCACCCTTGTGCGGTTTACACAGCCAACCAACGCACCCTAAGCTGTTAAACAGCAACCCAAACGCACCCTTTTCGCTGCTAACCCCACAACCAAACACCCCTATGGCTGTTAAACACCAAACGCACCCTAATCTGTGTAAACCAAACACACCCAAATCTGTGTAAAGAAACAAACCAACGCACCCTCGTGCTTGCTGTTACAACCAAAACAACGCACCCTAGTTGTGTTATAAACCATCAAACGCACCCTTTTCGTGGGTTGTGGCTGTCAAACGCACCCTTTTCTAGTGCTAAACCCAAATCAACGCACCCCAATTGGGTTGTTACAAAACCAAACGCGCCCTTGGTGGTGGCTGCCCCAAACCCAACGCACCCTATGTGGCTGACCCGAATCCCAACGCACCCCTTACGTGAGTTTTTATATTAAAGTTATAAGAAAAGTGACAAGTCACAATTTGTCTAGGGTAAATTGTGTAAATATTTTATAAAAATGAGTAATATAAAACTTTAATTTCTATATATATATATATATATATTAAAGTTATAAGAAAAGTGACAAGTCACAATTTGTCTAGGGTAATTGTGTAAATATTTACATAGGGA
>BQNB010185411.1:0-12219 GCA_026074375.1 Tanacetum coccineum
ATTTAGTTTTGACCCGCTATGTCTTAATTTTAAAAACAGACAATCCTCGCGGCAAAGTAAAATGTCATTACGCACAACTTTCGTGTTTCGCCGGAAGGCTGAAACGGACCCGAAAGTGCTCCAATCCTTTAATTAATAAACCTGTCAGATTTAATATATTAAAAATAACTTATTTTCTATTAAAGTGTATGTTCCGATTTCACTCCAGTTTCTTCATTATTGGGAGTTAAAAGTCCCGTTTTATATCAAAATGTCCGTCAAAATATAATTTGTTATATTTTGTAAACCAAAGTCTGACTTTTCAAAGTTTTGAATACCGAATCTCATGTTTTGTTTTCTGCTCACAATTATCCGTTACAAAACGCGCCAAAGTCCGTTTTTAGTTCAAAACGCGTCTAAACTATATCTAGTATCGCTTATACATTATTATCAATCCTGTTTTAAATATTAATATCATATTTTACTTAGACGTCACAAGTTTCATTAGATTTTCATCACATATAACCAATTGATAATATATGAAACAATTAATATATTTATGGTGCAAAATAAAACGCACCCTTTTGTGTCTGATTATCAAACCAAACAAACCCTCGGCTGTTTCGCAGCTAAACACACGCACCCGACCCGGATGATGGACAGCCAAACGCACCCTCGTGCATATTATAACCCAAAGATGCACCCTAATCTATTGTTATCCTTAAAACAAAACACGCCTTTAAGTTGTTTCGGTTAAAGCCAAACGCACCCTAATCGGCATAAACCCTTAGCCAAACGCCCCTTGTGGGCTGTCAGAGCCAAACGGCCCTTATGGGTTGTTAACCCATATCCAAACGCACCCCCTGTTGTGACATATAGACCAAACACAGCCTTTAGCTGCAGCTACAAACCAAACGGACCCGCTGATGCAACCAAACGCACCCTATGTGGTCACAACCCAACCCGAAAGCATCCCCTCCCTTGGCTGCTGTTTCTGTCAACGAACAAACAAACACCACCTGCTGTGGTGGTTATAAAACCATACGCACCCTATTCGAGTGGTCACTGCCGAACCAACGAAACAAACATCCTTGGTGGTGTTTTTAAATAAACCATACGCATCTTAGCTGCTGACCCGGACCCAAACGCACCTATTTTTGTTATAACCAATAAAACAAACAACCCTAGTCTGCTGTTAGTATACCAAACGCACCCTTTTTCGGGGCTGTCACAGCCAAACGCACCCTATGTGAGGCTTATGCTACAACCCAACGCAAACCAAACGCACCCTTTATGGGTGGTTGGCAGCCCATAAACCCAACGCAGCCTTCTTGGTGGAGACCACACCAAAACGCACCTTATTTGGTGATAGACCCAGACCGAACGCACCCTTTAGGGGGATAATACCAAGAAACAAACACCCCTATGTTGTTAACATACAAACCGGACGCACCCTTGTGGTTCGTCTTTAAATCGAACGCACCCTTGGTGGTTCGATTGTGATGGTAGCGAGGATGGTGGGGATGGCTGTGGAAGGTGATGATGATGTATAGTGGTGTATGACGATGGTGGTGGCAGCGGGTGGCGGTGGTGGCGAGTGGCGGAGAGTGGGTATGGGGATCGGGTAGATCCGGTCGTGAGGACCACTTTTGGTTTCGATCGGAAAAGCCCGCCGGAAAACTTTTCCGGCGGCGGCGGTGTGGCGGAGGTGGTGGCCGGCGGTGGTGGCCGGATAAAATGAGAGAGAGAGGATGAAGATGATGAGTGTATGTGATTCATTTTTATATAAATGAAATAAAATGTTAAAAGTTTTATTTATATTAAAACTTTTAAAGTAAGTGGCAAGTATTTAATAGTTTAGGGTAAATTTTGTAAATATTACCCCAGGGACCATAAGTGTAATTGTTGAGAAACTTTTATAAAATATTGGTTCGGGACTCGTTTGAGTGACTTAACGGATGTTTCAAAATACGAAACCTGCGCCATTGTTTTCCAAATCATTTTTCTGATAAAAATGAGTATTTATTTGACTAATTTTCGTAAACGTTTTATAAAATTTATTTAAAACGTTTATTATTTATTTTGTATATTTCCGATAAACTTGTCCGTAAAATGATCATTTTACTCGAATATTTGCGTCTTCAACAAACGTCACTGAATAAAATGTTAAATAATTTATTAAATATTCTTATTTAATAAAACGTGATAATTAAATGTAATTTAATTATTTTTGTGCCGGTACTCGTTCTTGATTCTAAAATCTTGCGAGGGCATTTCAGTCACCTTCTGACTGTTTTCGGGTCTCGGTCAAAACTAAAAAGTTGTCAGGAATGTCGTTTTACATCAAATTGCTTTAGAGTCCGAATAATGAAAACGTGATTTAGCTGCTCGTTTTTGATAAATCAACCTAGGAATAACATATATCTCCTTTAAATATGTTCCGAAAAATTACCGGTTACGCGGTAATCGCTTTTATGTGAAAATAAAAGACCAAAAGTCAAAAGTCAAGTCAGACTTGAAAAGTCAAAGATTGAAATCGTCATTCAAAATTTCGAAAATTCTCGGATGTTACAGTACCTACCCCTTAAAGAAATCTCGTCCCGAGATTAAATTTGTGTTATCCGATTGTGTGACCAAGGAAAGACTTAAGGTTTAATAAACTCGTTCTAAACAAGACGCTGATAACTTTATTCAGCAAAATTCGGTGTTTCTACACTTCTCCATCTACCAAAAATTGCTAGTTTGTCTTGGATATTTAATCCGTAATTATCGGGTTCTCAAATATATATCATTTACAGTTCTTATGAACTGATCTAACCGTGTTATGGGTATTTCATTATAGTGAAACCTCATAGGATAAGGTGTAGTCGCGTGAGTATGTTTGTATAAGTTTCTAAATGTCCGAGGACGGAGTCTCGTTTTTACTATCTGTAATGGTTCGATGATTAACATCAACGTGGCTTTTGGATGTAAGACAAACTTACTTGGGAGTTCTTGATGTATCGCGACCTAAGTCTTCCTACTAGTGGCCCGAAATGAATAATCCAACTATCTGTTTCGTCGATAGGTGTTTATCTCGTTTAAGGGGAATTGCATAACCTATTGGATAAAGTTGTATCAGTCGGGACCGATCCAGGACCCAACAACAACGACCATAACGTCAATACTATAACAAATGGTGATGGGATGCCGAAAATTAGGACATTTCGAGAAACAATATTCCCAGAATAAAGTTTAATAAATGAGAGGAGCTCGCGAGAGAGCTTATGCGATAGACGGCGGATTATGGTACTCAGTCGCTAGTTTGAAGGCGAATCAACTCCATTAACTCAAGTATGTAACAAGTTTGTTAGTTCCACAACATCAGTTTCACTGTTAGCAAGGATTTGCAATCGCAAAAGTAACAACTTAAGAATGAGATAAGGTAGTTCCAAGTGAGGCCTTAAGATTCTGCTGAGTGGCAAGACACGATTGTGTCTCTAGACCCTTTTAACGGATTCTGATGATTATCGATTTCAGGTTCATACTCGTGTCATATCGGATACCATTAAGCCCACTCATTTATAATTTCTTATTTACATAAAGAAGCATCCAAATTTATGTAAGTAAGAAATGATAAACTCATGGTTCAGTGATTTATAATTTATTTATTTAACTGAAGAGGCGTCCCAATCCTTTCAAATAAATAAATTATAAATCATCCTACTTAATAATTCCCGGTACAATACGCGTACTCTCATAACCTTCAAGGTGGTTGACATGACGATGCATGTGTTCTACTGAGTGTGGGACGAGTGTTCCAAACTCGTCTTCGGAGACAGGGAGTAAAACTACCCAATAATATCGACCTAGAGTTAAAGATAGGTAGTGAGTACCCGGTTAGAGTAAACCAGGTAAAAAAAGTATCAAAAATCTCTGTATTTGGTAAAGAAGTAATACCATCAAAGTCTTCCAACTTGAGGTGTCTTCTTAGAGATGCTTCAGTGATAGTCTTGACTTGTCCATCAATGAAAGCAATTATTTTCACTTCTCTATCATCGGTTGTTCTAGCAGTAGCTGTTCCCCAAAACTATTGGATTAAGGAAATATATATCTTGGGATTCTCACGAAGGGCATACTTGATATGACTAGAATTTAGAAAATCCACAATTTGATGAAAGGCTTCACTTCCCTCTGGCTTTTGTAAGTAGGCCACCATGTTGTGTTTGTCGCAAAACTCCAAATTTGCCATTTGATGAGAGAAAAATACGATTAATGTTTTGGGATGAGGTCGTGGATGAGAGTATGTAAGCTTGACAAGGTTAATTGAGATAATATAGAGAACACTTAGGGTTGTAATTTTACCGACTGAAAGAATTTTGTTCTTATCTTGAAGAAATCTTACTAATTCATAGAAAGATCATGAATTCTACAATTAGTCAAACCCTATAGGCTAGATAGTTGGCGAAAATATCTCAACGGCTAGAATTAGTGAAGGAAACTCTGTTATGGCTCAAACAGTACTAACGGTCATCCAACAGTACTAATTTTAGCCTAACAGTACTAACTTTAAGCCTAGCAGTACTAAAACATAGCCAACAGTACTAGGTAATGCCCAACAGTACTAAGTAATGCCCCGTAGTACTAACTTAGAGATAGCAGTTTTAACCTCAATTTCATCTAAAAATCATTTCCATCACCAAATCTTGGCACTCACAATCTCTCTTTCTGTTTTTATGCTCACATTAACTCTCAATTCCTTTTGCTCACCAATTCACTCTTTCTGTTTTTATCACACAACTCTCTTTCTGTTTTTCATCTCACTATATCTCTCTTTTCTTTTTCTCACCAATTCTGATAGTTTTGTACAATGTTCCATCAATTCCATAAGTTTCATACTGTCCTTCCCACTTCTAAGTGTTTAACTCTTGAGAGAGGTGGATCATTGGACTATTTAGATGTAGTCTTAAACCTAGTTTGAGCATCTACACCCCCAATATGGTATATTTGCACCTGGGACCATTACCTGAACCAGTTCCCTAAGGACTTGGCTCATTAAGTGTTTCCATGGATTGGGTCCTATTGTTATTACCACTGTCCTGCTCTACTTCTAAGCTAGAAGCAGTAGTGGCAGCCCTTTCCATTCTGTCACCCAACTCCTTATGGACAACCTCATCACCAACCTTTACAAGGGGACCACTAGACTGAGGTATCTTGGTGTCCCGACCTCTTTTGACATGCCTAGATGTTTTTGATTCTTTTTAACATATTTTTGATGTTACATGTGCTTCCATCCATGCTTGACATAACTTGATTATTGAAATATACGTAGGACTCATTCCCTCAAACAAGACTTTAGAGGTGAAGCTTTCAACATCAGGTACTCAATATGCTTAGCCTGCAAGTGTTAGTCCATAACCAAAAATATACAATCCAAAGTATTTTTTTCTTGACAGTATTAAGTATGACTAACAGTTTTAACAAGCAGTCTTAAGTATAACTAGCAATACTAATTATACTTAGCAGTACTAATTGACAAGACTAACAATACAAATCCTTTACAAAACTTTTTACAAAGACATAAAGAGATGTAGACATTAAGAATTAAGCATTCCAATACTTGAGACCAAGTACTGAAACCTTCTAGCATCAAAACCTTTTGTAAGAAGATCTGCAACATTATGATCAGTATGAATTTTAACCATTTGTATTAACTTTTTAGCATTGCAATCTCTTATAAAATGATGCCTAATCTCTATATGTTTTGTTTTAGAATGTTGAACATGATTTTCAATAATGCAAATAGTACTGTTATTATCAATATTAATGACAGTATTCATGAAATTATACCCATAATCCAGCAATTGGTTTTGAATCCAAAGTACTTGTCTACAACAACTAGCAGCAGTCACATATTCAGCTTCAGTTGTAGAGGTGGCAACCACAGTTTGCTTCTTACACTGCCATGAAATCAACCTATTTCCCAAAAACTGACAACCTCCAGTTGTAGACTTCCTATCTTGAGTTGCTCCAGCATAGTCACTATCAGTATAAACAACTAGTTCAAATGAAGAATCCCTAAAATATCAAAGGCCTAATGTTGGTTTGCCTTTCAGATATCTAAAAATTCTCTTGATTGCTAAGAGATAGGATGTCTTTGGTGTAACTTGGAATCTGGCACATGCACATACTGCAAACATAATATCTGGCCTAGATGTTGTAAGATACATCAAAGACCCAATCATAGATCTATAAAGATGTACATCAACATCATCAGCATCTCCATCTTTGACTAAAGGCTTTTCTAAATCAACTGGAGTAGAAGCAGACTTTACATCAGTGTAGTTAAATTTCTTCAAAATCTCAGCTACATATTTATCCTGACTGATAAATATCCCATCTTCCTTTTATGTTACCTGTAATCTTAAAAAGAAAGTAAGTTCTCCCATAGAACTCATCTAAAACTTATCCTTCATAAGCTTCTCAAATGCAGTACACAGCTTCTTGTTTGTAGAGCCAAAGATAATGTCATGTACATAAACCTGTATAAGCAAAATATCTCCTTTTTGCTTATTGATAAACAACGTCTGATCTATCTTCCCTCTTTTAAACCCATTGCCCAACAGATAGTTAGCCAAGGTTTCATACCATGCTCTTGGAGCTTGATGCAACCCATAAAGTGCCTTGACCACCTTGTAAACTTTGTCTGGATGGTCAGGATCTTTAAATCCTGGTGGTTGAGTAACATAAACCTCTTCCTTAATGGTTCCATATAAGAATGCACTCTTCACATCCATTTGATATACCAGAAAACCTATAAAAGAAGCATAGGCTAAACCTTATTGCCTCAATTCTTGCCACAGGAGCAAAAACTTTTTCATAGTCTATACCTTCTTCTTGTCGGTGACCCTGTGCAACCAACCTTGCTTTATTACTAATCATAATCCCTCTTTCATCTTTCTTATTTCTGAAGACCCATTTTGTTCCAATGGCCCTCTTCCCATTAGGCAAATCCACAAGTTTCCAAACCTGTTGGAGCTTGAATTGCAGTAGTTCTTCCTGCATTGCTTCCACCCAAGATGAATCATATAGAGATTTATCAATGCTTGTGGGTTCAATCTATGATAAGAAACAAGCATATAAACAAGTATTCAGGGTATCATGTGTTTTCTATTCATATACAGCATTGAGAAATCCTTGTTCAGAAGTAGATTTTGTCATTCTTCTTGTCTGAATAGTGGACTTCACATCACCAATCACATTTTTAATTGGGTGATCTTTATGGATTCTTGTATTGGAGTGGTTGGAACTGTATAGGAATTAGTGAAGAACTCAACATCTGTTTATATGATCTAGTAGTATTCAACATCTGTTTCAACTTCTGGCTCATCTTCATTACTGAAGAACTCAACATGAGTGGTCTCAAGTGTATGACTAGCTCCCAATTTGAACATGTCTTTAGGGCTATCTAGTTTATATGATCTAGTAGTATTCACTGATGGATCAACAATATTAAGTTTAAAACTACTAGTATTAACTTCAAGACTGGCAGTATTAACATGTTATCCATCAGCATTAACTTCCTTAGGACTGCTATCATCTTCAGACTTATCTTTTTCATTACTCTTATTATGTGGACCATCTTCAACCTGCTTTTGATCACCAGCAACAGAGTTTGGTTCACTATTACCAACATCTTTGGAAGATGAATCAAAGTATGATGCATCTTTCCAAATTGGCATCACAATGCAATCTTGACTGATTTCTTCTTTCTGAGTAGATGTACCTGCATTAAGTTCTCCTTGTGTACCTGCAGATTCATTTAAGATTGTACCTGCTGCTACTGGTACATAATTCATAGATCGGGTTAGAGAATCAATATCAAACAGCCACTTTGGACCATTCCCTTCTATTATAGGCTTATTCTCTAAAAACCTAATATGCAAGTTTTCTTCTACCCTCCTGGTTCTTATGTTGTATACCCTAAAAGCTTTACTACTCAAGGAATATCCAACAAAGAAACCTTCATCACTTTTGCCATCAAACTTGCCTAAATTGTCTAAAGTATTAAGAATGGTAACATGACATTCAAATGGTCTCATAAAGCTTAGAGCTGGTTTAAGACCTCTAAAAAGTTCATAAGGTGTCTTGTTATGAGGCTTGACTACTAAGACCCTATTCTGTACATAGCAAGCAGTACTAGCTGCTTCTGCCCAAAATGTGGTAGGTAACTTAGAGTCAGCTAACATGGTTCTAGCAGCCTCAATTAGTGTCTTATTCCTCCTCTCAGCCACACCATTTTGCTTAGGAGTCCTTGCTACACTGTATTCCCTTTTAATACCTTTTTCCCTGCAAAAATCATCCATAACTTTATTCTTAAATTCTGTTTCATTATCACTCCTGATTATTTTCACTTTCTTATCCACTGGGTTTTCTATTTCTTTGATAAAGTTCTAGAGAATCTCACTGGTTTCATCCTTAGTTGTTAAAAAGAAAACCCAAGTAAACATGCTATAATCATCAGTGATGTAAAACCTCGTATTTAAGGTCACTACTTTTTCCGAATTTATAATTATTCCCTAGATTTTAAATAAATTCATTTATTTATTTTAGTCGGTTTTTATTAAAATCGTCATTAAATTCTTTCGCGAATTCTATATTTTATCTTTAATCGTTACCGATCGAGAAATCAACGAATTCCGTATTTTTAATTGTGAAAATTATTAAATTTTTATTTAATATATTTTTCTTGTTCTGTTATTTCTCATATCTTATTCGTGTCAGGTCGAACCAAATTTAAAATTTTGACTTTATAAAAATTAGCAAGTTGAGTTAATTTTTAGGATCGAGATTTAAAAGATATAAAACGTTTAATAAAAATTGGGCCGAAGCCCCCTTCCTTTTCCCCCTTTTCTTTTGATTTCGGCAACCTCAAGCCAAACACAACATCCATATATTTCTTTTTATAAACTAAGCCCATATTCTCTAATTTTTATAAAAGATACCAAGCCCACACACAACTCCCATATTTTCCTTTTATAAACAACAAGCCCACTCTTTTTTTATATATAACCGATCAAACAAACACACCTATTTTTTTTTATGAACCGAAATCTACATACACACACAGAGTATTAACTTTCCAAAAACCTCCTGTTTCTCTCCTTCTTTCTATTCTGTCGAGCAAACCACACACAAAAACCCCTCTGTGATCTCTAAAACTCAACCAAAATCCTCCCTTTATACACCAAAACGCTCCAATAATTAACCTTAATCTTTCCCCACAAAAAGATTCAACATGCAAGAAGGTTTTGGAAATCTTTAATTTTTTAAGATTTGTGATTTAGATGAATTAGATACTAGTAAGATTTGATTAAGAAGATAGTATACAAGAATTGGGTGCACAAAAGATAGATTTTTTGGGTTTTTCTTGCTCCCTTGTTGGTTCGGCCGAGCATATAAACCCCAAGGGTTAAATGTTTTTAATTCTTCTTCTATCTTGAATACATTGTGAGCACTTATTACTTTCTTTTTACTTAATTTTTATAGTTATATAAAATTTTATACATGCATGTTACTTTTTGTAAATTGGGAATTCATATAATGTAATGTGTAACATCCGAGAATTTTCGAAATTTTGAATGACGATTTTACTCCTTGACTTTTTGGGTCTGACTTGACTTTTTGACTTTTGGTCTTTTATTGTCTCGTAAAACAATTACCGCGGGACCGGTAAAATTTTCGGAACATATTTCAAATAATAAATCATGTTTATTATTATAATTCTCAAGTGGAAGTTGTTTTTAACTTATTTGGCTTAAAAACGAAAAAGATATATATTAATTAATAGTTGACGTATCAAAAACGAACCACTAAATCATGTTTTCACAACTCGGACTCTAAAGCAATTTGATGTAAAACGATAGTTCGGACAACTTTTTAGTTTTACCCGAGACTTGAAAACCAACAGAAGAGGGCTAAAACAGCCTTGCTAAATTTTGAAAATCGCGTACAACGCGTACCGACACAAAAATTATTTAATTATATTAAATTATCGTTTCCTATTAAATAAAAGTATTTAATAAATTATTTATCATGTTACTCAAAAACGTTTATTTTAAAAACGCAATTTTTTTATATATATTTTATTAAAGTTTATTTTACGGACAAAGATTGTCAGAGACACACAAATAAATAATGAACATTTTATTTAAATTTTATAAAAGATTTATAAAATTATAGCCATATGGGTACTCATTTTGTTGGAAAAATTATTTAGAAAACAATGGCGCAAGTTTCGTATTTTAATTCATCCGTTAACTAGCCTAAACGGGTCTCGAACCGTTATTTAACGAAAGTTACACTTTAGGTCCCTGTGATAATACTTACACCTTCAACCCTTATACTATGATACACCTTCCATTTCAATTTAACACTTATATATATATATATATATATATGTTTACTCATTTAGGGTTCTCATTTTTATAAGCCACACCTTTATACATCCTCCCTCCTCTCCATAAATATCCGGCGCCGCTTCCGGCGACCAGCCACCATTTCCGGCCAAATCTCGGCGAACACCACTACAACCACACCACCACGCCTAAAATAACACCATCTTCACCCAATCGACATCACCTCATCAACATCACTACATCACCACCGACACCATTTCCACGACCCACCCATCACCGCGGCCACAACACCACAGCCGTCATCACCTCGACAGCATAACCACCATCGTGGCCATCTCAACCACATCATCACCTCGCTGTACAAGCACCCCTAAGGGTGCGCTCGGTTTCGTTATAACAGCACCAAAAGGTGCGCTTGGTTTCCTATAAACACCAAAGGGTGCGTTGGATTTATTGAACCAGCAAGAGGCTGCGTTTGTTTGGTTTTATAAAAATGGGTGCGTTCGGGTTGGGTCTCGGGTCAACCACAAAGGCCGTGTTTGGTTTCATGGTTATTAACATGGCTGCGTTTGGTTGTAAAACCACCTGAAAAGGGTGCGTTTGTCATGGGTCAGCCGTAGACCACCTCCATAGGGTGCGTTGGGTTTATGGCAGCCGTCACCGGGGTGCGTGTGCTTATTGTTATGGGCCGTAGAGTGCGTTTGGTTTGTAAGGGAGCATAGCAGGGTGCGTTTGATTGACTGCAACATAGATTAGAGTGCGTTTGATTTAGTTATAATCTGCTTAGGGTGCGTTTGGGTGGCTGTTTAACAGCCATGATGCGTGTTTGGTTTGGCAGAAATCCATAAAGGAGTGTTTGGGCTGTTTCCTGAAAGTAGGGTGCGTTTGGCTTTCGATTCAGCGACATAGGGCGCGTTTGGTTTAAGTAGAATAAAACACCAAGGGTGTGTTTGGTTGGTTTAACCGCACAAAGGGTGCGTTTGGTATTATATAAGTGGACAATAAAATTTAAAAGATTTCATATATAAATATATATATTAAACCGGATCTAAATATGGTATTGGTTAAATAAATATTTTATTTATTATTTTCATTTTTCTTCCTTTTTGTGTTTATAATAACTGTTAAGGGATGTGTTTGGGTTTGCAACATGGATTGATTCAACTGAGTGAAAACGGTTAACTTTTGTTAATATGGAAAACGTTAAACAAATGAATAGGTCATGCCGAGATTTTTATAAATTGCTACGTTTAGTAAATTTTTACAAATCTACTTTATTTATTTTCTTGAAATGTCTTAAGAATTATTAAATCATGAAGACCCGATAATCAAACGTAAGCTATAATTTTAGAGATTTCATTTATCTAGTCCACAACTTTACAACGTGCGTTTATTTTTATAAGGGAACTTTCTAATAAATCATTTGGGGATATCCGGGCGCGTGTCGAATTATTTAGTATCATTTATTTTTATCACATCTCTTATATAATACTTGGAAGGTATTATATAATTAGACCATTTTATTTTAATTGTCACCTTTTAAATATAACACATGTCGTGTACTAAATGGGCTTTGAGTTATTCTTTTGGGTGTGTATCTTGTTATATAATTCACGATGTGAATTATACACTTGGTTACTATTCGAGTTATTCTTTGGGTTGTGTATCTTGTCATATAATTCACAGTGTGAGCTATATAGGTCATTTTTTTTCAATAGGTAATCTATATGGAATATATTGCACACCTTACGCTTACCTTTGAATTTATTTATTTAACCAACCACCAAACTATTACAACATTAAATCTAAATCTCTTATCAACGTGTCACGTTGACGTACTCAT
>BQNB010185417.1:0-12219 GCA_026074375.1 Tanacetum coccineum
TTTTTATCACTTTTCCTGACCGTCTTATTCTTTCCTTTTTGCGTGTAGAGATGGATTTGCTTTCCTTTATCCAAACTGCCGATCCTATTAAGGTGAGGGTTGGTGAGAGGCAGCATGCTGAAGATGAACCAAAGTTGCTGGATGCTACTGTGGGACGTGTCGTTCCACTGCTACCCATTGCTCCTGCTCATGCTGAAAGTGAGTTGGATGCAAGTGTTGACAAATTATTCGATGAAGGTGGTAGTGGTAATCTAGCGGAGCAGGGTGATTCCGCAGGTGGTGGGCATGTTGTTGGTACTCCGCTGGTTAGTGAAGCTGTAGATACTATTGTTGAAGATGTAGCTCCTCTGCAACCAAAGCGTCCAAGAAAAAGGAAAACGGTTTTTTTTTATGCTGGTGGACCTTCACACCCTCCTAAGAAGTTAATGGAGGATCACAGAACTTCAACTAGCCATCTGTTATTGGTAAATCTATGTCCGCGCTCCAGAGGTTACTTGCTGGAGCTGTGTTGAATCTTGAGGTTGGGGTTGCGGCTTTACCTACCCTACCCTTTATTACTTCTTCTGTGTCCGTGACACCAGAGCGAGAGAGTGAAGATCAAACTGATTATATGGTCGGGCTAGGTTTGTCATATCTTCAGATTCTTCTCACCATTCAGGTGCTAATATTGCGGAAGCTGAAGTTGATTCTTTTGCCAGGCCTTCTATTCCGTTGATGACAGTGACCACTACCGTTACTCAGTGTTGTAAAAAGCGGCCTAGGAGGCGCCTAGGCGCTAGTCGGGCATACACTGCCCCGATTTAAGGCAAATCGGCCAAATTAGGCGTTTTGGTCAAAATGCGGTCAACATCCCGCCTAGGCGAGTCAAATTGGGCTAGGCGGGTCAACAAATCGGAGGATTTTTGGTGTTTTTGATTTTCTTGATCGTGTTTTTAACTGAGAAACAGTGGTGGTTCTGTGGATGGGACACTTTGAAAAGAGAAGAAGAAGAAAGTAGGTGAAAAGAAGAGTGACTGCTGCGTGTATCATAATATTATATGTAAAACCTAATTTTTGGTCCACTAAAATAAATGGGCCTAACACATATCTTAATGGGCTTTACTAAAAGTATATGAAAACTTAATAAAAATTCAGATACACTGTAAATTTTACACATATACATAATATATATAATTAAAAATAATAAAAACATTAATAAAATTATATAAATTATATAAATTTTGCAGATTTTATATCAAATAAATATTAAAAATATCAAAAATAATAATAAAAACATATAAAATGTCAATCCGCCTAGGCGGCGCCTGGACCGATTACTAGCTAGGCGGTGGTCGACCGCCCGACTAGCGCCTAGCGCTTTTTGCAACCTTGTCGTTACTTCCACAGTTGACCCTGCTACAACTATTAAAGAAAATTTTGTTGGGTCTTATGTTTTTTGTGGTGATTCTTCTAGTAGTGGAGCTGACTATACCATAGGTGGCTTTTCTGACCTTACTAGCAGTGACTTCATCGTTGGTGGTATCCGCACTGTCATTAGCCCTGATACAGATCTTCAAAAAGTATATGTACCTCAGTGGAGTGTAACCAATGGCTCTCGCCTGGATGACGGTCGTACTTGCCGCGAGATGGTGGATGAATTTACTCCCCCTAAGTTCTCTGCGTCAATCCACGGGATGGATCATGACCAACTTTTCACGGAGTTTAATGTAGGGGCTGCTCGCCAAATATCCCTCAGTGCTGAAGTGAGGATGCGTGCGGAGTACAATATAAGAGAGAGGAGGAGATTAAATTATGTTAAGGAGGAGAAAATTTCTTTGCTGAAGGCCAGGGATGCGGAAATTGAGAGTCTCAAGGCACAGTTGCTTGTGAAGGAAGCGGAAGCAGCGAAGGCTATCCGTCTCAGTGCCGAAACCTCTAAGTTTGAGGCTATTGAGAAATCCCTGCAAGATGAAGTGAGAGTTTTGAAGGATTGTAACACCACTCTGGAGAAAGAGAAAAGTGAGCTAAATGTGAAGGTGGCTGATCTTGCGGCTTCAGTGAAGGTTAGGGAGCAAGAGGCTGTTGATTTGGAGGCTATGGTGACTTCCATTAAGTCTCAGAATGACAATCTTATTGACCAAGTATGTGTCTTTTACACTTGTGTATATTTTTTATTTATTTATTTTCTTATTTATGTTTCCACATAATTGCAGGTTCATAGGCTAGAGACTTCCTCTACCGGACTTCAGGATAAAGTCGCGGCATATGAAAACTTAATTGACCAGCTTGAGAAGTTTCAGGATGAAAAGATGGCAAAGGTGAATGAAAAGTTTGATAAGTTATGTGCCGATTTTGTTGAGATGGCCCTTCATCTTGAGGAAAAATTCTACCCGCATCTTTTGACTACCATTTCTGGACATTGGGGGCTACTTACGCGCGGCATGAAACTTGACATTGCCAAATGTTTAAATTCTACTGAATATCTGTCTGTTCTTGGAGAGGCGATTGGTAAAGCCGTCGAGAAGGGTATGCATAAAGGATTATCTGCCGGAATTACCCATGGTTCGGAGGGTAGAAAATTGACCGACGTTGTTGCGTATAACCCATCTGCGAAAGCTGATTATCTATCTGCCTTGCAACGCCTTCAGAGTGTCAATTTTTCCTTAATTGGGGAGTTAAAATCGAACAAAGATGCCAGCGTTGACACGATAATGAACCTTCTTCGTTTGGAGGACACTCTTGCTGAAAGATTGGGTTTGACTGAGTCGCAGCCTAATGTTAATCAGCTGATGGTTCCTATCCATCATTCTCCGGATCAGCGTGTCATTGGTGCTACTGCCTTATCACTTTCATTAGATGTTTCCAACTCCCGGGTCCGGAAGATCAGGGAAAATATTGCCAATCATATATCCGCTCTTCGTGGTGTCTTTGTTCCTTTATCTGAGCCCTTATCTGCTGCGGCTTTGGAAGGTACGGAAGGTACTCCCGGTGCTGCTCCTGATACCACCACGGCCCTATCTGTGACTTTTATTTCCTCAAGCGCTATTCCGCCCATTTCTACAGATGATTATGAGGTTGCACATGCGGATGGTCAAGAGAGTGCGGGTGCGGATGGTCAAGCTGTAGTTGATGAGAATGTTAACCCTTTTCCCAATATTGATGGCGCGGAGTTGAATATTCCAGAATGACTCTTCCCTTTTCAAATGTTGCTCTGCTAAGGTAGTTTGCTGTGACCGCGTGTGGTCTTTTTGTTGCGGCTTTTTGTATGTGCACAATGTTTTTAACAGTTTTTGTCCGTTATGTACCATGGTCATGTGTGACCTTTTTTGAATGCAGTCAAATGTACTTGTACATTTTTAATGTTTTAGTGCCTGACTATGACTTTTGCTATTGTTTTAATATTATGATATGTCTATTCCAATAGTCTTTGTTTGAATATTTTCGGGTTATTATCCCTATACTGGGTTTGCAATACCTCTTATGTATATTTTAGTTAATTTTGAGGTTACTCACCCTTTTGTTATACGGAATAACGTTTGATTGGGTCATGCCCTACTGCGTGCGTGTCTTAATCACATAAAAAAGATAACTTTATAAAATAAAGAATGAGGAGTTTTACAGAAAATTTGTGAAGGTAGCTAGGCTTCACTTTTTATTTAAATTTCAAAAGACATTACAATGCATAAAATAACATAGATTGAAGTGCATTACCCCCACTACGGAGTTCGCATGGGTGAGTTGCTTACATTTTTGAACATAACACTTCTTGAGGTTGCCGATGTTCAAAGTCCATGGAAAATGCTTTCTGTTACGGTCCCTTAACTTATATGCTCCATTTCCAAGTGCTTCCGTTACCTCGTATGGTCCTTCCCACTTGGGGCCTAGCTTTCTTGTGTCTTCTGATCGGCTTGCATCATTGTTATGGTACACGAGATCTCCTGGTTTGAAGCTTGTATTTTAAACTTTTGCATTGTAATATTTTTCCATTTTTGCTTTACTCGTAGCCTCGCGTATTGCTGCTTCCTCCCTTCTTTCTTCCAAGAGGTCAAGGTTGATTTGTAAAGCTTCATTGTTTTGTACCTGGTCCACTTCCACTGTTCTGATTGTAGGCATGCCTATCTCTACTGGAATGACTGCCCGTAATGGTCGCGATGTTTTACAGAGGCAAAATGTTGATTGATACATAGTTTTTCGCACCAGTCCTTAAATGGATCATCTCGGAACTGTTATCCATTATATGAGATAATCTCTCTAGGAAGTCCGAACCTACAGACAATGTTGTCCCATACAAATTTTTTGATCTGATTGCCCGTAATGGTCGCGACTGGTTTTGCTTCAATCCATTTTGTGAAGTAATCCATGGCTACTATTAAGAATTTGACTTTCCTCGGGCCTTCTGGAAAAGGGCCGGCTATGTTAATTCCCTATTTGTAAAATCGCAATGGAGAAGTAATTAGGTTTAGTTTCTGCTGCGGATTCCTTGGGATGAGTTTATGAACTTGACAATCTTGACATGCTCTTATTAATGCTCTTGCGTCTCTGTGCATGGTAGGCCAATAGTAACCGGTCCGCTAAGCCTTGGCCACGACAGATCGTGTGCCTGCGTGCATGCTACAAGATCCTTCATGTATCTCTCTTAAAACATAGTTGGCTTGTAGTAGCCCTACGCACCTTAGCCATGGGCCGAGAAAAGATTTCTTGTAGAGGATCCCATTAATGACGGCAAACCGCCATGAATTGCGTTTTATTTCCCTTGCTTTCTTTATATCCGCTGGTAGTGTTTCCTCCGCGAGGTATTTGTAAATAGGAGTCATCCAGGTGTCTCCTTCTTCTTCTACCACCGTCAATATTTCTACTTCACTGATGGACTTTTCTTTTAATTCTTCGACTAATACTTGCTTACTTAAGTGCGCAAAGCTTGTGGAAGCTATTTTGCTTAGAGCATCAGCTTTTTTGTTTTCACCTCTAGGGATTTGTTTAATTGTGAACGTCTTGAAGCCACCTGTAAGTGCTTTTACTTTTTCCAGATAACGGATCATGTTGGCCTCTGATATGTGTGAAAACACATATCCGTTTTATATCAAAATAGATCCTAAAAAGACAAAATTGTGCTTTAATCGCTTGAATATTGCTTGTTTTGTATTTGTGATTGTGTAGGTACGGATATTGCAAAAATTCCAAGAAAACGGTTAAAACCGGGCAAACACGAACACGGGAACGGAAGAGCACGCAAAAAGCCGAGAGGAAGCTATCAAAGTCAAAAAGTCAGCAGTGGTCAACCTTCAGTCAACTTGGTTAACAAAAGTCAAGGTCACTAAAAGACAAAACCCAAAGTTACCAATTCAGTCCCTCAAAATATCCAAAGTAACAAAACAAACCCTAAATTACACTAACGCTCGTTAGTGTAAAACCTAACACCCATTAACTCTTTATAAAACCAAAACCCGGTTACCCTTATCCTATTTCCATCACCCATGGTCCAATTTCGTTTTAATAAGCCCATGTCAAACCCACCCAATAACCGAGTCAAACATACACCCCTTTCAGTTAAAAATTAGGCGAGAGAAACAGTTTTACTGTTCATCTCCTTCCCCAATTTATCCTCTTAGTCAAATCAAAGGGCTTTTACCAATTGAAGGACAAAAAGGACAATTCAAGGGGCAAAGCACACATGGGCAGAGTAATACATCATCAAACGCACCCTATTGGCCAATCCCATGTAAAGAATGACACGGTGGCAAGTAAGAAAGAACAAGGAATGATGGGATTTATACTAATCTTACTCACAAATCTAGCACACTAGCTGTCATATCACGGATTGCCACGCTGGCAATCCGTATGAGACAATCTAATCCAACGGTGTGCGAGATGGATCCAATGATTGAGAAATGATCAAGGGCCAATGATGAGAGGAGCGTGTAACAACCAAGGGGTCTAGAAGCTTCAGAGACAGGCTATAAATAGCCCTTCACTCCTCACACACAAGGCATTTTTTTTCTTTTACCTAGTGGTAGCTTTTAGAAAATTTAGCTTAAGCTTTAGTGTTAGCTTATTGTAATTTTCATTCAAACTTTTGTAATCTTCTTTTTCAGTATAATGTAATCAAGTTTTTTTCAGTCAATGAAATCTAGTTTCTCTTAAATAAAGTATCATAAGCTCTTATAAATCTCAAAGTTTTTGTTCACTTCTGTCACAAGCTACTCACACAAGCTCATTATAGTTCTCACAAGTCTTTAAGCTTGTGATTGAGCTTAAATAGTCATTTAGTCAACTCAAACCTTAAAATCAGTTAAGTACCCTTGCTTAATGGATCTATGCTTTTGGAAGATGAGCTTACTTTGGAAGAGCTCATATGGACTTTACTAGCTTGTCTTCTAGACAAGCTAGAGCTGTAGAAAGCTCTTAGAACATTTAATTGCCTTTGTTTAGCTAAGGCAGGTTGTAAGTTTCCCTTTACTCTTCCTGTTTTAAATTTCTTAGTGTAATCTAGCTTATTTTGCTTAAATGATTGCTTATTGGTGCTTAAACTTGTCTTATTTAGCTTATTGAACTTGATTTAGAATCTGTTTTAGGCTTTAGTAGTATTGATCTTAGATTTTCATAATTTGTCTTAAAAATCATTAAAAACCCAAAAATAGAGTAATTTAGCTTATAGCTTATTAAACTGTCTTATAATTTGCTTAGGTTTGCTAATTAGGTTTGCTATAAGCTATTTATCATCTGGTTATTAAGTTTTAGTCATTAGATTTCAGTTTAGCAAGTTAAAAAGGATTTTATGGATGTTAAAGGGGTGTTTGGTACTAGCAGTACTAACATAAGTTAGTACTGCTTGTATCTCTTTGTTCATTTGCTTGGTTTAGAATAATTCAAACAGGTTTAAAAGTGCAGGTTTAGTGAGTTTTACTAAGACTAATTGAGATTTCATAAGTTGTCTAGTTGATTAATTGAAACTGTGTTCATTAAGTCCTTCATTAGTTTAATTTATTAGCTCTAGTAGAATTTAGCTAATCTAGTTTTATAATTTGAGTTAACTTAGGAGTTTTATAAGTTTAGAAATCAAGTAATTAGATTTGCATTTATAGGCTTTGATATTTTGGTCATTTGCATCAGATAGGCATTTGCAGACCATTTGCTGTCCATTTTTGATCATCCTTTAAGCCAGTTTAAGTAGAATTTAGAAGTTAAGATTTAGTAGTCTTATAGTTTTTATATAGCTTAGTATAGATTAAAACTTGTTTTTCATTTCTAGCTTATTTCCTAGGGTAAAATAGCTTTTAAATTTCATAAAAAAAACCTTAAAAAGATCAAAAACATTAGTAAGTAGATCCTAGCTATTAAATTTTGATTTCTAGCTTTTAGAATTTGTTTTTATAATTTGGATTAATAGTTTATAAGTAGGTTGTCAAGTTTTCAAAAGCTCAAATCCTGTAATAGCTTATTGTGCAATTTAGCTTATCTAGTTTTTAAGCCTTAAGCTATAGTTTCTGAGTTTGCTCTTTTGATCATTAGATTTAGAGATCTTTTAGTGTTTTCATTTAAGTTAGCTTTTCATAATTAACTTTTACACATCTTAAGCTTTCTAGACTAACTTTTGGTTTTAAAATTGAGCTTCATTTGAGTTGTGTGCAAGCTTTTAAGTAGAAATTAGCTTTTTGGAGCTCAAAAGCTCACTTTCTGAAAACAGCTTCTTAAAAAGCTTTTAGAAAGCTTAATTTTGAGTTTGAGCTTATAGTGTCTGTGTTAAAGTTGTTTAAAAAAGTTTAATCTACAACTTTTGTTCTTTAATTTTTTATAAAAAAAAAAGGGAAATGGAAGTCGGGGGTGAGCAAGACTCGAACCCCGACCTCAACACCTCAACCTTTATAACACACCACACACCACACTCCCTACCGCTGTGCCCTTGGGTCTTTTTCATAAGACCCTTGCACACTTTATCTTTTATACTCATTTTTACCTTATAAGCTCTATAAGCTGTTACAGCTTATTTCAAAGCTTATTCAATAAGCTGTGTCATCGGGCTTATTTTTCCTAGTATTTAATTAGCTTAAGCTATTTTCTGTAATTTTTCTAGAATTTTTATAGTTCGTTTAATATTTTTAAACATTTATTTTAATTAAAAACTTTAAAAAATCATAAAAAATAGAAAAATAATCAAAAAAATATAAATCTTTTTTAGAAAATTTTCTTTTATCCTAAAGTTCATAGGAAAATTAGTTTTGATTTCATAGGGTCTAATTTACAAAATTTCGTTTTCTAAAGAACGAGATTCGTTCTCGTTTTCATTTTTCAAGTTTTAACGTTCATTTCAACTCTGTTTTTATTCTAGTTTTCTTTAAACTTACTTTTTTGTCAAATAGAGTCCATTTTAAAAGAAAATTTTAAGTTAGGTTTATTTTTAGCAAATTAGGGTTTTTGACCTCTGTTTAGGGGTCCCGTTTTGCGTTTTTAGTTAAATTTTGATTTCTCATTATTTGTCTTCATACTTAATTGTTAGAACTTGTTAATTTTAATTGTTAAAAGTAGTTAATCAAATCAACTATTGTTTCCCATTCAAATCATTGTCCGAACAACAAACGTGGTTTCAATTTCACAAATCGTTAGGGAAAACGACCCGGGGAATCATACTTCCCGGTTTAATATACGTATTATATTGTATTATATATATTTTGAAGAATTTCATTTTTGCCTTTGTCCTCAAGGGTAAATTGGTAATTTTCTATCGTATTTTATATTTTATACTTTACGTTTATTGAAATTCACGAATCAATTACGTTTATATTCTTAGGCAATCACGAACGAATCTTGATCATTAGAGTTCAAGGCATTGTAGAATGTATCGAGTTGATGCAATTCCGAAAATCCATGATGTGGACATACCCGAAGAAGATCGTTAAATCGGTCCCATAAAACGTCTCATCAAATCTTTGTTGAAATCTCGTAATTTCATTTTCAAGATTTGTTGTTTTAGAAGGAGGGAAGAATCTGTTGATGAATTTTGAAACAAGATCATCCCATGTTTGAATCGAACGAGGGGGTTCTTTCTCAAACCAAATCCGGGCGGCCCCCTCGAGGGAAAATAGGAAAAGCATAAGCTTTACCGACGTACTCGGGACGTTCGGGAACTTCATCGTAGAAGTGATCTTGTTGAAATAACGGATGTGAGCATGAGGGTCTTCTTTGTCATGTCCAAAGAATTGCTTGTTTTGAACGAGGGTAAACAAACCGTGCTTAAGCTCAAAGTTGTCCGCGGTGATTTCGGGCACAACGATGGCATCCTGGTAACCCTCGGTGGGTGCTTCGAGCAATTGAGCCATAGTACGATTATCGTCCATCGTAACTATGGGAGGAGCTGGATTTTCAATTGGTTCTTCAAGATTAAATGGTTCAACAAAATCAGGTGGGGCTTGTTGTTGACGGTTAAGATTACGGGATTGAGAACGAGTGCGCATGCACTAAAATATAAAAAGAAAATTTACACTTTTTTTTGTTCTTTTTGGTTTATCAAAAATGAATTCACAATTTATTTTAATAACGGACAACGAAATAAGACAACTTAGACCTGATAATCAACAAGCTTCTCGGTAACTCTTCGAAAAGAAAAACGCACAAAGGAGCGGAGGAATAGGAAAGCGCGAAGCTATTAAAAACCTTTTTCCTTTAGGGTCGTAGTTCCTAGGAACAACCCGCCTTATACCCCTCTTTGAGTTTGTTTATCTTTTAAAAGGTGAACCGTACCTCGCAAGTGACACAAAAGGTAAGTTTTTGATTCTTTGGTTCGGGAACTTATTAATGGATAATACTTCAGTTGAAAGTATTATATGTTGGTGTTCTTTTACCAACTTGTGATTTTTATTGATAATTAAAGACAATGTTTTTATCTTTTTGGTTTTTTTTAGATTTTTATAATAATAAAAAGTAAATATTCACAATCTTCAAGCACAAATAATCAAACTTCGAAACGACAAACGCTTTCACTCCTCCCCGGCAGCGGCGCCAAAAATTGATTAGCTTAAAATTAAACCTTTACTATATATATAAATATATAATAAAATATATAATATACATATAATAAGTATAATCTCAAAATAATCAATAGAATCCGGGTAGTATAAGATATTCCCGGGTCGTTTATCCCAACGAAGAGCGAATTGGAAAGTCGAGAGTTGGTTTGAATAACAATGCTTGAATGGAAAAGATTTGGGTTTGATTTTCTAAATCTACGGGAAAAATAAAGCAATCTACACTAAAAACGAGAAAATTACACAAATTATACTAAAAACGAAAACGGGAAGCTAAAACGACACACTAAAAACCCTAATTTTTCAAAAACTATCCAAAATTGATTTTTTCACTTTTAATAGACTTAAATTGACTAAAAAGGAAGTTTAAAGAAAACTAGAATGAAAACGGAGCTAAGTCGAGCTAGAAAGTACGAAAAACGAGCACGGGAACGAATCCCGCTCTTTAAAAAACGAGATTTTGCAAAAATGACCTTACGAAAGATTTTCTATTTTTCCTAAGTGTAATATGACAAAAAAAAATTTTCTAAAAAAGAAAAATATTTTTTTTAATTTAATTTTTAATAATTAAAAAACAGATATAAAGAAAATAAATGATAAAAAATATTAAACGATTATAAAAAATTCTAAAAAATTTAGAGAAAATCAATTAAACTATAAGGATCCTAAGAAAAATTTGAAACTGAAAATTTAGCTTAAAAATAAGCTGTTATTAAGCAATTAAGGGCTGGAGGCTTAATGGGCTTAAGTGGGCTTAAGTATTTAATAAAGCAAACTCATACCGGATGAGCTATTGTAGCACAGCGGTATGAGTTTGTGAGAGTAGGTGGCTTTGAAAGGGGGAGGTCCAGGGTTCAAATCCTGGCCTCTCTTTTTGTAATGCTACAATAATTTTTTTTACTTTTCTTTTTGCACACACGTATTAATCACTTGAGAATAAGCAATTTATCTAACTATGACTCTTTTTAAAAACCAACAAATAAGCTGAAATAAGTATAAACAAACAGACAAATTTCTTATATTAACAAGAGGAGCAAAATGCTTATCCTTTTTGGCTTTTTAAAAGCACAAAAGCTGATGAAAATAAAAAATAAGCCAACACAGGCCCTATATTACACCTAAATAAGTATCCATACACAAAAATAAGCAAGGAGGACAAGTATTACTAAGCTAAAATGACATCAGAGCTTAATAGGCTTTACAACTTAAAAATTTTACACTACAAAGCTAATAAGCCCATTTAAGCTTTATCCTAAATAACTTAAGCTAAAATGAACTTATACTAACCTAATGAGTAAAGTTAAACCTAAACTAAGCAGAACAATAAGCTTAAATAAGCAAATGGGCTTATTACTTAGACCTGTTAAACAAATAGTCCAAATGGTCTACTTGTGGCTTAAATTTAAGCTACCTAGAGTGGGTCCTAAGCTTAAGGCTTCCTAGGGCTTATAAAATAGCTTATGAGCTTCCTGTATCTATAAAGAAAACAAGATTAAAAGCTTAATTAAATGAAGAAAACGGGTCTGAAAGGCTGGTGCTAGCACCAAGGGAGGCTTAACAGATTTAAATGGGCAATAAGCAAGCTAAGGAAAAAGCTTCAAAATAAGCTCAAAATTAAAGAGTAGCTTAAAACAGGTTGAGCATAGCTCCTATTGAGCTTATATTCAAATTTTTAAGAACGAAAAACCATTTAAGCTATCTGATAAAATGGATTAAAAAGAGACTTTGACACTAAGACTTGACACTAAAAACTTTGACAGTTTTTTTTAAAAAGAAGACAAGTTAACCAAAAAGACTTAACTACTAATCTATTTAGACACTTAAAATATACTCAAAACAAGACTCAAAAAGTGGATTTAAGAAAAACTTAAGCAAGAAGCTATGAACTGTTTTGAGATAACAGTTTTGAAGGACACTTAAGAGAAATGCCAAACACCCCCTTAAAAACTGTAAAACTAATTTAACACTAAAACATACTCTAAAAAGCATTGAATCATGAAATCAGATTAATAACTAAGATTAATAAGGACAATTTAACTAAAGTCTTAAAGAAATAAGCACTAGGTATCAAGCTAAGCTCATAAGCTGTTTAAAGGCTTATTAAGGCAGACTTAATGAAAACTTTAGTAAATTAACAAAACAAATTATGAAAACTTAAAACTAAACCTAATAAGCATATTAAAGATAGATTAAGCAACATTTAAACTCTAATAAGCATTAT
>BQNB010185422.1:0-12218 GCA_026074375.1 Tanacetum coccineum
TCTCCTTTCTATGATCAGATGGGACAAGAACAATAGTAGTGATGTCTTTCTCGAAAGTGTAGGTGTTCTTGAATCCATCATGCTTAGTCTTGCGATCGAATTATCAAGGCATGCCTAACAAAACATGGCAAGCATCTATGGGAACCACGTCACACCACACTTCATCATAATATTTCTTTCTAATTAAAAATTTCACTAGACACCTTTTAGATACATTCACTTCATTACCCTTTTTGAACCATGATAACTTGTACGGTTGGGAATGTTCTTCGGTTTTCAAACTTAACTTGTCAACCATTGTAGCAGAAATTACATTTTCACAGCTATCCCCATCTATGATTACATTACATGCCTTGCCTTTACATGTGCACTTGGTATAGAATATGTTATGCCTCAACCATAATTCATCTTCATTTGTCACACTACTTAAAGCTTGCCTTACCACTAACATTTCCCCACAATCAGCATAAGTGATCTCCTCATGATCAGAATGGTTCTCTACGATAACTTCCCTATTGTCATCAAATATGGGTCCCAAATCCTCTTCTAATAAGGTAACAATTGGACGGTTGGGGCAGTCGGCTGCGAAGCGACCAAGACCTTGACACTTGTAACATCGTTGACTGTTTGTCATCCCTCCCCTGCTAGAACTTGGGTTAGAATTTTGGTTTTGAAACATATTCGGATTATGAGTTACACAAGTACTTGAGTTTCGAATTTGGTTTGGTCAAACCACACGCTTACCGTTTGTTATGAATTTATGATCAGAGAAATCTGAGAGTCGTGTAAACACTTTCAGATTTCTGTGATCATAAATTCATAACAAAGATCGAAGTATTTCGATGGTTCTATCGAAATCTTAAATCTCTTAATCGGATTAAAATACTTCATTATTAGAAACGATGAATTGTGTTTTGATGTTATGAAACTAAAACCTGATAGTGATTTGTTTATATGACCAACAAAGAAAATCTAAAAATCGGTTGTATACTGCAAATTAACAGTTTTTAAATCTAAACCAATGATTAGCTTTTAAATTAACGGACAAAAAAAGTTATATAATTTTCGGTAATTTGATTTTCAAGTTCTGGTTGTAACATAGTACTTTATTAACAAATAATAATTTTAGGTTTAACATAGCATCGACCCCAGCCATAGGGGCTCTGTGTGCTACTCCGCACTACATTAGCACTCCTCACAGACTTGATGATCTTTATCTATGATTTCTAATTGGTCTTACTAGTGCAGCCTGTACTCTTTAAATCATTACTTGGGTGAAGCAAATATCTCAGTGTTCAGGCTCCGGAGATATTTAGCCTGGGTTGTGGGTGGGTGAGGCGACGTGGGCTTCTTGGGGTGTTGCGGTCAGGGTAGGCACCTTTCGTAATTATCTGCCGGGTTGGTCACATTTTCTGTTGGTGTGAGAGGTTTCTTTTTATTTTTTGGGCGGTTTACTGGAGTTTGAAGTGGCATCAGGACGTGTAGGGAGGTATGTGCAGAGCGTAGACGGCCAACAACCGTGCACAGGAGGTATTGATAAGTATTAGGAGTGGGGGAGAGAAGTGAGAGGATGTAGGTGGTAGATGAAGGGGCTGTGGATGGGCTAGAGATCGAGATGCTAGGGGGTGAGATGAGATGATAAGATGGCAGGAGAGTAAAGAGTATGGGGGGAAGGAGAGGACGACGGTGATAGAAGATAATAGGTGAAAGAGTGCTAGGATAACTTGAATGATGATGAGGGAGACATCAGACGCGACGAACAGATTAGCCTAGAACATATGACAATGAATGATATGAGAGGAATGCGAAGAGCGAGTTGGAGATGGATGTTGGTTAGGGGGGGGGCAGGCTGTAGAGGCTCGTTCGGGAGATGGGGGGGTCGCCTGCCACGGCTGTTTGGGACTGGATGGGCGGGGTTCAGACGAGTAGATTTATGGGGGGCGGCTGGGGGAGGGTAACGCGCACGCTGGGGCGAATTACGAGAGTGGTTCCAGAGGTGTGTCCGATGTGGGTGTGGCATTGCAATGGTCTGATGACGAGATTACGGACTCAGCAGAGCTGGGTTATCTATGGCTCTTACCTGGTGCAAGCTCCGACTCCTCTCGGGTGCGCCGCAAACCGGGTTGAGGTTATGAGTGATGTGGATGGGCGGGGCGACTTGGCGCCATTTACGCTGTGATATCGATCGGTCTTGGTAGCAGGGCATACTTTCAATAGTTCTACCCCAGATTCACAATCATCAACGTTTTCACCAGATCTCAACAAGGTATATCTTTCATTTACGCCCAAGACTAATTCCCAACCATTCAGCTTATTGAAACTCTACGAAACCCATTCCTTCTCACCTCCCCTCACTCAGTGCTCTTTCAACCTCTTCCCCCTTTCAAATATCTTTACAGATCCTCTTATTGAATGGATATAAGAACTCTCTTCTCTCTCAATATGGAGTTGTCTCCATTTCTCAGATTTTCTACGTCTGAGCCTGTTGGATCCTCAAACTCAAGTAATGGTCGCGAAAGACTCAGATGTCCTAGGCTGCCAAAGAATCATCGATGTTGTAACAATAATTAATGTTGCACTTCGTGCTTAGTGGTGGAACTGCTATTAAGTGTCTCTATCCTTTCTCGTTCATTTTATAATGAATAAGTGGTTACAGGCGTCTATTGAGGTAATCATTCGCAGCTGAAGCTGTAGTTCAAGGAAGTGTATCATATTGTAACTATCAGATCTTGAAGTTGCGATGGTATCGTAGATACGCAAGTTTTATAAAGTCTGGTGCAGATCGCATAGGTGAGTATGTTCTTCGACCTAGTTAATCAAAGTTATTAAGTGTTCTCTGATAGCTCACCTATAGTTGTACCCACTTCTTAGCATTGCGTCGTTCTGCTATCGAGATTAATGTATATGCGTTTCATGTTATACGAGCAACTAGTGCTAAGATTAATAGGTTGTATATTAGAGTATATCTACACATTTTTGGCAATCAGGCTCATGCCTAGAGTTTAACAGCGAGTGTTTCACTAGTTAGTACAATGTGTCTCTTGTGTTCTCTACATTCCTTTGGCGTACAATCTAAATAATAACACAACGCAGCTTAGAACATCGAAAATTAATACATAATAGACATATGCATATTAAATCACTACTGATGGTCATCCCTGGGAGTCTACGCGCATAGCAGAATCTGTTGCCGGATACTGTTTTGTTGTATACGCCGTCGAGCTCTGTGCCGGAGACGAGGGGAGAAGCCGACTCAGGTGAGGGGAAAGATTGGGTTATAGGAGTTTATAGTTATGTCTCGGTGTCTTGGTGGGGTGTGAAGTCTGGGGTGTCGTTGTGTGGGTGGAATGCATGCTTGGGGCCGTGAGGTGGGGTGGGTTGGGAATTAGTTGGTCGTGGGTGGCTGGGGGGGGTTTTTCGCGTTGATTACAAGCATGGCAATACCCTCGGACTGGCATGTACCCTATGGAACCAGTTGCAGTACAGAGCACTGGGCGTATACCACTCTGGGCTGCGGCGCGGTTTGGGGGTTGTCCCGCGCCTGTGATGGGCGGCTGAACGCCTCTAGGCGTCCGGTGCCGCCTGCCGTGGGCATTCCTTTGTGCCTCCATTGATGCATTTGTCTTCTATCTCCTACCGTTGTGGTCGCGGTGTGAGGTGTGTGGGGTGGTCGTTTGATTTCAACAGGGACGAGGGGATCTCTCTGAAATCGCCGGGGGGGGGGGGGAAATTCGAGTCTATGTTTCGTTCGGGCCTGGAGGAGCGGGGGTTCGGGTAGTAGTGGCATTCGGCTGGGTGTGGGGCGT
Organism: Tanacetum coccineum; assembly: GCA_026074375.1. Classification (NCBI taxonomy): domain Eukaryota; kingdom Viridiplantae; phylum Streptophyta; class Magnoliopsida; order Asterales; family Asteraceae; genus Tanacetum; species Tanacetum coccineum. The sequence goes on from BQNB010185422.1 coordinate 3,807, forward strand.
GGTGGGTCACGGGGGTTTGTTTCTGGGTGACATGGGCAATTTGCTTCCTATTGGGATTGGGGTCAAGGGGCTTGCTGAGTGGAACGATTAGGAGGAAAGTTTATAGCAGCTGGGGACAGGGGTGTGATGGTTCTAGAGGTCCCTTGTTGTGTTGCGGGGGGGGGGGGTTGGTTGGGGCCAGCACGAATGTGGCCAGTTCAGGGGAGGGTGGGCACTACACTGACCGGGGTTGAGTTGTGGGCCGGTTGTGTGAGTTCCGGGAGCATATCATAAATGGTATCCACACCAAGATGTTAGAAGCTGTTTCAATGTTAGTGTGTTAGTTTATTGTTGTTTTATTGTTGTGTTGGTGATTTTGTGTTGTGAATTTTTTTTTCTCGACTCATTTGAGGATGGCTGGCTTCCACTCTTTCACCCCTCATTTGTTTCGTATTGCTTGCAAAATTCTCTGTTAAGTTTATAAAAATGACTCTATCTCTATTTTCATCCCCCATTCCCACCTTCTCTCGCGTGTTACACAATTCTAGTGTTTATTTCTTTTCCCTAGAGTTATCACAGATTCTATTAATCATCATTCCTCGTCTCACAAGACACTTCATCTATCCTCACCTTGCGCTATATCCTCATATGATTTCTCTTTGTTTGCTGTTTATCTCATCATTGCACTGTAGGGAACTGACGTTTTTCACTTATGTCATTTTCTGATAGCGTATTAGTTACCAGTTAAATATTTGCATTTTTCGTTCTGTATCCATTCATTAGTCTTTCTTTAGATCATATGCACCGTGATACGCGCTCTCACTAATCTTCAGGAGAATCTTTTCTCAATCGAGAACTATATCATTTTATCAATTCTCACTCAGGTCCTTGAATCTGTATCATACCTTTGAACCCACCTCATCTGGAATGCTCGATCGATTTGTAACGCGGTGGTTAGATCCGGCGGCTTTAGTCTTCTTTTCTACTAGCTCGTGTATGTCACTTCCATTCCGAGTTTTTGTGCGGTAATAATATTCGTTTTCCTCAATCCAGACCGTCTCGCTTCTTTTCATCCTTCTAGCGTTTGCAATGACTCGTCTTACTATCTAGAAAGATCGGTTTGGGCGTTACAACATCTCGCGGATTGAAATCTACTGTTTTGACCGTTTTTTACTACTGAGCATGGCGGCCGTATCTCTACTCAACGCTTCTTGTCGACAGCCTCGGCTGTCATTAGTCCATTCTCACAGCGCATCCGTGGTGTACTGTTATGTAATTGATTCGTTATTTCTTCCCTCGCTTAGTTGTGCTCTTAGCCCTTCTTAATTTTGGTACAGCTTGCGTCGCTCAATTTCAAGATCGCCAAGCTTGGTTGATCCGACGGTGTGGTCGTTTTCCATTGTGGACCCGTAGGGCCAAGTGGTGGTTGGCAGAGTTCTTTAGCAGCGCTAGAGTTTTCCTTCTTTCGAACCGTAGCAAGTAGCCACCAGTTACGATGTAGGCAGAGCGTTCATCTTGGCGCCTTCACTTTTATTGTATAGTTAAGGTTGCGGTTTAGCCAGTTTGAAGTTTTTTATATTTGTTTTTATGCTAGTTTGAAAGATAGCTTCCTCTTCAATTTGCCACTACCATCATACTCGCTTTTCTCTCTCCTCGGCGTTGAGTCGCGAAGGCTCCGCCGATAGGATCGGGCTTTTCCACTCCGTTTTCGCTTACACCCTCCGTTTCACCTTGTACCCACACACGCGTCTCCCTACTTGGAACGTCCCCACTCCCCCCTCGCTCTGATACTTGACTCATGTTGAGCGCGCGGCGAGTTTTGCTAATTTTTTTTCAGTTATTGGCTAAATCAGTATCAGATCCTCCATCATCTCCGTCGTCACTACTAGAAATTCGGTTACCATCGCGATTGAAATCACGATGACCGTCTACCCTTGCGGCTGCAAGTAGGCGTTCTAGTTCCCTGATTCGTCTACCTTGTGCTGCAATTTCAAGATCCCGATGGTCCCGACGGTGTGGTAGCAGTTCCTCTTCACTGCCACTACCATCAAAGCCTCCTCGGCGAGGCTGACCACACACTCGTCCTCCTTGACGCCCTCCATGACCATGTAGTTGGCTCATCATCCATCAGTATGAGGTAGTCTGGCTCTAATACCAAATGATGTATAAAACTAATGCAACAACAAACTTCGAGTGTGTACAAGAGCAATTCAAGTGAGAATTTTAGATCAGAAAAGTGTTTCTCTATCTTTTTAATATCAAATAATCAAAAAACTGCCTTCACATTCAGTTACTTGGCTTTATACTTGGCCAAAGTAATATAATAAAAAAAGAAAACTTCTTAAACATAATAGATAAACTAACAAGTAAACATAACTGCTTGGCCTTAGTTCAGTGCACCATTTGCTGTCGCAAAACTTTCTCTTTTGAACATGTTGGGTTCTATATTGCACTACATGTCACTCTATTAAGCTCCAACAATTTATAACTATACAAATGAAACACAATAACTTTATCAAGGTACACAATTTACTAGATTCAAAAAAGTATATAGTATAACCAACAATGACAAGTTTCAAGTTATACATAAAGACACTTTAAATCTGCTATAAATCGTAAGAGTGTAAACCTGCTACTTAAACAAAAAAGTATTAAGAAGCTTGTAAATCTGCTACTTGTCACTTTAACTAAAGCGTGTAAACTTGCTACTTGTAATCAGATTCCGAACTAAGCATCTTAACAGCAGGTTGTTGGCGTTGAAGTAAATCTAGAAATTTTTTAGTAGCACATTGGATCACCTTTAAATCATCCTCTAGCAAATTCGAGATTTAACAACCTGGTAAGTTTCTTTGTGCGTGCTTCTTGTGTTGCTTTCATACGTTCCTGCTCAGCTTTTAGAAAATTATTTTGGATCTTTTGGCAGTCCAACATCTCACGTAATTGAACCATTTCATGGTTTTGTGAAGTATGGCGATGGAATTAACAATTTGCTCAAAAATATACCTATCAAACCCCGATGGAAGACCATGAAACTTCCCTTTCTTTGAGCCAACATGGTATGACATCTCACGTAATTGAAAAAACCATTTCACATGGTTTTTTGTTGGGTGAAGTATGTGTGGTGATGGGGTGTGTTGGTGGGGATGGGGCGATGGAATTAACAATTTGCTACAAAAATATACCGTATCAAAAAAAAAAAAACTTCAAAAACCCTCCCCGATGGAGAGACCATGAAACTCACAAGAAACTTCCCTTTTCTTTAGCAAACATGGTATGATGTAGGCCAATCTAACATGTACGTGTTTGATGATTTTTTTGTCCCTCACTTCGCCTTATCGAGAAGAAGTCTGCTCCATACTTTTCCATTAGTGTTGTTTTTTTTTTTATCCTTCATTAAAAAGAAAGTATGGGACATACATTTAGCATTTGTAAAGTAACACCAACTGGTTTACTTATTTTATTAAACCACTAACCAACTTGATAATATTCGAACGAACAATTGTCTCCCTCAATAAGTATAGAAAAAAGAGAAAAAAAACAACTTACCCAGAGTTTTTTTTTTTATTGGTTTTTTTTTTTTTTTTTGCTTTCAATTGTCCAACCAAAAGAGGAAAGTCTTGTCTTTTCGTTTTCCCCCCCTTTTCCTTTTTTCTTTCTTCTTTCATGTAGGTTAGTGTAGTAAGTTTGAGTGTAGTGATAGTTCCGAAAAAAAATCGTTTTGCGCAAGGAGTCGGCAATCCCTTCCCTCCCTATCTCGGCCTAGGTCTTTTTTTTTTTTTGCTAATATCATGAAAACAATAGCAATAGTAACCCATTGTTAGCCAAGCAAGCATAAAACTTAAAAACTGAGGGGTTTAGGGGAGAGAGTATAGAGAGCCCGATATGCAGGAAAGGGAGAGTGGGGTTGGGGGGTGGGTGGTAGTGTGGGGGACCTATCCTACTTATTAAATACTATTTGGAGGAATATACCGGACCCGGGGGGGAGGACGGATGGGGGGGGGGGGGGGTGGAGTCGAGGCGGGGGGGACGGCAATAAAAATTTAAAAAAATTATAATTATTTTGCTACTAAAATAACCCCAAACTCTTAACAACTCATGAAGCAACTATCGGCTATAACTTCGCTTTCGCTTCCGCAATTCTCTAATTCTCTAACCCCGCTTAGAGATTTCGTCTTGTTTTGGGGGGTTTTACCGTAGCTTTTTTTTTTGTTATTGTTTCTGTTTTTTTTTTTTCTTTTTCCGTTACTTTAAGCTTTTTTCTTTTTCCCTTCCCTTTTTTTTTTTTTTTTTCCACACAACATCATATTATAACAATCATTCTGGCACTTATCTCTGTCGTGCTTCCCCATTCTCTGTTCCTCCCTCATCATTCTCTCATCTCGCTTGTAAATTATGACTATGGGGGGCCGCGGACATTAACTCTCTTCGCCCATCAAACATTGTTCTCCAAAAGTATATAGGGGGCTTCTATTGCTCTTCTATAACTTCTTCCTACTACGAATCAAGGGAGTTTGTAATGTGGGAAAGGTATTATAAAGTGTAGGAGGGGTTGAGTTAAAGAAAGGTTCAGAAAAATCAACACAAGGAGGGGCCACTTAGATTAACGGTGAAAAGGGTGCGAGAAGATAAAAATATTATAAAAATATAATATCAAAAGAAAAGGAAAAGGGGAGATGTTGAATAAAATCCACACAAAGGACACGAAAGTGGTTTAGAAATGATACGGTGAAGTTGAGATCATTAAAAAAAAATAAATAGGAAAAAAGTATGTATTCAAAATGAATAGATAAAAGGGTAAATTGGAAGTGTGAAGGGTGACACTTGATAGTCACTCCATGATGTGAGCTTCCTAAAATAAATGAGGGTCTAAAAAAAATATCAAAGATGGGCATTAAATAACCAAATGCACAGGCATAAACCACCCTACATCCTCCGTTTCTAATTTTGATTGTGGCCCCATATTGTTATTGCTGTTTATTAATAGGTTATTGGATTATCCGCAGCATGGAGCGGCGGCGATAAAATTTGCTAACTGCATCCAACTCGCTCCCAATTCCCTAACCCGCTAGGAGATTTCGTGTTGTTGGGGTGTCCCAAGGTGCTGGCCCCGCTCCTTCTTATTAAACACCTATTCGTCCCCTTATCTCCCCATTCGCGCTTGTATTAAGACCTCACACACTCTCGAATCTGTGTGTTGGTGGAAGTGCAACATCTCAAAAAATTCGTCTCTTTGACGCCTTCAGAATATTTACCCCACAACAAAAAACATGTCTTGTCGTCCAATAATATATAAGATTACAATCAAAGTGTGTATTTTTTTATGGTAATTCAAAAGAAAGGTTAAAAGTTGTTAAAAAATAAAAAAAAAAATTCATCAATTCCCAAAATAAACCCACTAAAAAGGGGGGAAAAGCTGAAAAATTTATTAAAAAAAAAAATATATCAACAAAATAGGACTATTGAATTAAAAAGATCTATGAAATTTTAGACAAATACGGTGAAAATAAATCAATAAAAACAAAAATAAATTGATAAAAACATATATAAATGTGAAATTGAAAATCAAAAGTGATGTTTTTAAAATTTAAAAATGCTAGAACCACATACTTATGATCAATTGCTTGATGTGATTTTCTTCATAAACTACCAATGATAGGTCAAGATTGCAGACCTCCTTATCCTTAATTTTTGATGGGACCCACATTGTAAATCACTGCTTTATATAATAGTATAGGATTAACAATAAGTCTGCAAAAAATTAAAATCACCAAAACATCATGATCAGGTTTGCCTACTTTAATATGACCAGCAGTACCTAAAGTTGTTTGTATCGCCATAACAGCGAGTGTGGCACAAATGTGGTTATCTGAAAATAAGTCATGACACTAGCATATAACTCATGCCATTTTACAAGACAAAGGAATGGATATCAAATCTTACTGCATCCATTCTAAAATGGAAAAAATGACAATAAAGAATAGCCAGAACTCCACTGCCAAAAGCAACAACAAAATAATCAAATTAATAAACGGAAGGCATAGTCTTCACGATTGAGTGATTGACCCATCGCAAGAAACAGAACAGAAGTTAATGTACATCGGTGCCCATCACAAAAGCAGTCAATCATTGTAGCATTTGTTTTTCCACCAAAATCCGTTTTCCTATGAACCTGCAGATTCCTAACTTATAACGTGATTGCCATGGAGCTGCTACAGACCCATAAGAAAAATGGTGTTTCTAAGATAGCATATGATAAAGCTACCAAACAAGTTATATTACGTTATAACATGGCAAAGTGTCTGTTTAACGATTCGTGATCATCTACAAGTCTCCCAAACATTAATAAAATCAGTTGGCAGATACTTTAGATTTATTTATCAACTTGGTCCGACTTTAATTTTGAAAATACTAATGAATTATCAACATGCTGTTATTTGCTTCCTTGCTTGTAAGCAGAAGCATAAGCAGTCCCAAACAACCCACTAAATGTCCTAACAAAAGAAAACATGGAAATAGTTGGGAATGTATAAAGGACTGCATCCTTTATAATTTCACTATTTTTCCAGACTTTATTTCTAAGTTGCTACATTTTATCACTTTAGGCATTTGCACAAGTAACCATAAAAGTATATTACAGCTAATTCTTTGGAATAAGTAACATGGGGGCTTTTTTTTAAATATAGTGAAAAGTGTTTTTTATATTGGAGAAATTTTTTGGGGTAGAAATGTGTTGGTATAGTGTATTTTTTAAGGCTTTAGAATATACGGTGATTTATTAATAAAACCGAGACAACGACATAACTTTTTGGGTAGAAATATGTTGGTATTGTAAAATTTTGATACATTTTTTTATCTTAAGATGTAAACAAAAGTGAGTAACTTTGAGATACTACACAAAAAGGCAAATGCAACGAAAATTTGCAACGGTAATGTCCCGTTGGAAATTTACAACCGTTTTCCAACGGATTATCAACAAAACTGCAACGGTATACAAAATGGTTGCAAATCCGTTGCAAAAAACAAACTAATTTATTTTACATTTTTATATAATCATCCCGTTGCATTTCCGTTGCAAATTTACAACGTAATTACAACGGAATATTAAAATTAAATATAAAAGAAATTATTTTTAATTACCGTTGCAATCTTCCAAAATTTGTAACAGATTTATAATGGAAGATTAAAATAAAATGCAAAAAAAATTATTTTTGATTTTCGTAGCAAATCCGTTGCAATTATTTGAAAATTTGTAACGAATTTACAAATGGATAATAACGATATATATAGAAAGATGTATGTTTCATTTCCGTTGCAAATGCGTTGCGAATTTTGAGCCTTTTACAATGGGTTACCTACCGATTGCAACGACACAAAAACGGTTACGAGTCCTTTAAAAAAACAAAACAATTTTTTTAGTTTCGCTTATTATGTTGCAAATTTTTGAATTTTGCAACAATTTGTATATGAAATGTAAAGCAATTAATTAAGTTAACGCTGAGCATTATAGACCGTGGACGGGACCAAACTGACAAACCGAACTGGCCGCACAGGACCAAATGAATTCCGATTAGGTCTTCGGTCCACCATTTTAATCATTTTCGTTCCTCGGTGAGGTTACGACCAGTTCGGTCTTATGCACAACCGGGCATTATGCTTTTTTGGACTGGCCAACCTGACAAACCGGACCGAACCGGACATGGACCGAGCATTTCGGTCCGGTCCTCGGTCCGGTGTTTTGGCCAAATCGGTTTTCGGTCTGGTCCGATTTAATTTGGTCGGTATGGTCTGGTTTTCGGACCGTGCTCAACCCTAAATTAAGCATGTGAGTTCAGTTGCATGTTTTGTTTCTCATTATTCTTGGAAAACCCCCATGAGAAGGTATTAGAGCTTGTAGTCGAAGTCGTATGTGTTAAATATAAATGAATGATTTAGTGGGCGACGTTAATCGTATATTCTTATTTCCATTAATCAGGTCAAGACCCTATGAAAGACTAGTGAGCGTCATATTCAAGGTATGCTCAAAAGTGTTTTGATGGATTTTACTAGGTTACTCCCCTAAATTAGCGATCTCGCCAGCTTATACATAATTTTGTATTTGATATGATAGTTTTGTTTTATAAATTATTGTCAATGCGGTGAAATTTTGATACCTGAATTAGAAGGTTGCATACTAATTTATGCTTATGACTTGATGTGTTAAAATGGTATAAAATGGGTTAAACGTGATCATTTGGGTAACAGGGGCTGCTGTTAGGTGTGGTATTATTGGGCCGAAACCTAAGTAACCGGATAATTACAAACCCGCCAACAAAAGGCAGTTACAATGACGGTTACAAAAAGCAGTTAAATAACAGTTTTTTCAGTTATTTTTCAAGGGTCACAATGGTTCAAATCGAACCGACACAACTTTTAGACGCACCCTTTCATTTGTAT
>BQNB010185423.1:0-12218 GCA_026074375.1 Tanacetum coccineum
ATTGTGAGGGGAGATGAGCCAAGAGGTACGTGGCAATGGGGGAAAAGCGAGTGAAGTGGAGAAGGATGATACGTGTCCGATAGTGTTTAAGGGCATTTAACCCGGTCGGGTCAGGCGGGCTTTAGCATTAAATGCATTTAAGGCAACATTGAGATGACAATCTTGCTGGTTAATAATATAAGTATAATTTGCAATATTTTATGGCTTGTTGAAATATCAAAATGCATAACTTAAAAGAGAAAAACACATAATTTCGTACAATAAATATAATGAAGGAGTAGCATAATACTATATTTTAAGCGATATGTTAAAAATACCTTCTTAAAACATCATTTATATTCTTTTTGTTTTTGTTTTTTTATTATTTTTTATAATTTTTAATTTTCTTTTTATTATAAAATTACAAAACTGAAAATACGAAACAAAAAATATAAAGTTTAATAAGTCAAAAGTATTAAAGTGACAAAAAATACACGACAAAAACTGATAAAAAAACTAAATTATACTATTAATAAAGAAACCAAAGCAAAAATTTTATACTTTTTAATACTTTTTTATAAACCTAAAAAATACCATATTTTAAAAGACAACACCGCGGTAGTAAAAGTGAAATTGAAAATCATTTAGCCCCTTGTACTTATCTCTAAAAATGAGATATTTAATACAAATAAAATATTGCATTTGTCTCCTACAATGATAAGTGTTACCCTATAATGTTTTGCTTACCAAAGTAAAAGAAACATAAACTATGGGTTTTTTTAACTTGTGTTCTAAGGTTATAAGTTAAAAAGGGTTTTACAGTCTGTGTGTCACTTTTTGAATGGTCAGCAATCATTGAATGATCCTCATATCAGGCCTATAATCATTGACTGAACATTTAGAAAATAACACGCAAGCAGTATAACTCTCCTTAACCTACGCCTCTGAGGCATAAGTTTGCAAAATCCTAGTTATATATGCAAATATCGTCAATGGCACCACGCCTCCCACCCTCGGCCGCAATTCAACGCGACTCTCTTCTTCCTCTTACACTAACTCTCTCGAATAGCATCGCAAATTTTTTGCGCGGGATAGAAGTGTTGGTCATGTACATCGGGTTATACTTTCCATATACGGTTATCTGTCCATTTACAAAGTTAGTCGTTAATGACTAATTTTGCAACAGAACGATAACCCAAGAACTATTTCCGTAAAAAAATTTTGGTAAAAGGTTACCCCGGTAAAGTATTTTCGTAAAAAATTTCATAAACAATTTACGGATATAGTCTTTGGGGTTATCAGTCCGTTGCAAAGTTGCAACGGAAGGATAACCGAATTACTATTTCCGTAAAAATTTCACCAACCCGAGATAAATACTATACGGAAATAGTCATTGAGTTATCGTATCGCTGCAAAGTTAGTCCTTTTTAATAATATTATACATAAATAGTCATTGGGTTATCGTTCCATTGCAAAGTTGGTATTTAACGTAAAACATCTCGCTTCGCAACAAAACTCGGGTTAAAAACCTAGTTTTATCATGAAAGCAGATTTTATTTATCGACCTTCTATCAAAAGCATAGTTTTTTTTTTTAACATATTATCCAAAGCATAGTTTGTTTTGACCAGTTTTAGTTATGAAAAAACGTAAATGCAATAACGAGAAAATAAGTGGCAACATCATAAAGATGTGAACCTAACCGAAGATAGTCAGAGACTCTTCGGGAGCAAGAAAGGATAAAATGATGATACTAGAAACGAGCCGCAAATCAAAACCCTTTCAACTCAGCTGCCACGTGTCAAAACTCCCGGATTTCAAAAAGCCACGGATCCATCAAATCATGGAACACGTCATCTTTATTACCATCCAGATATTATTTTCAAAAAAATATCGCATTTTAATAATATTACTTTATACATTATCTAGAGAAGGCTATAAATATCTCGAACGTGTTGACTCACCTCCCATAATTTTATTTCCTAAAACTCACAAGATTCTTACCCTTTATGTCGATATATCTTTACGGATAAAGACAATTTTATAGATTTTTATTTTCAGAACAACAGTAGTTAGCGATTTCAAGCAAGCAGCTTATTGATTCTATTCATCACACATGTTTATCAACAGGTATTTAGTTATCAACCTTTCTGTTTCATTCTTGTGCTTGGTCTGAGTAGTATTGTTTATTTCAAAATCACCACAAATATTCTTTTCATAAGAATTAGTTTTGCAATTAAAAATGATTATGTTAATTCTTTTTTGATGATTATGATTAATATGACAGTATACCTATATAGGTGGTGATTTTGATGATTTTGTGTTATGGAACTTATTTTACTGGTTTTTGATTTTTAAATGTAGTCATTTGAACTGAAATGAATACTATACTTTGGTTGGTATCAAATATGGGGGCCAGAAAACTTTGGTTGGTATCAAATTTGGTGATCCAAAATAAGTGTGTTTCTTTCTGGATTCTTACTTTTTCAACTTTGACGACCTTAATTAATTTTTTTTGTGTTACAACATTGGATTCAAAATATATGTATGGATTGGGTTTTAAATGTATTGATGTAATTTTTGTCAAGTACCAGTATTATGTAACACATATAAAAATTTTGAAGTTCAAAGTTAGAACAAGAAAAATTCTAAGAAGTAAAACTGAACACTTGTGATAGGACGGGGAGTATGTTTTTATCATATGGATATAATGAGACACAATTTGTCGCAAAAAATTTGAACAGTTTGCAGAATTAAATTATCAAGTAGTTTCAATTGTACACTGATTTTTATAATTGGTTGGATACTAGTTAACTGAATAAAAAACAAAAAAAATAGTTAGCTGAATAAAAGGGAAAGTTAAAATAATTAGGTGGTGGGTAACTTTGGGCGCAAGAAAACGTTGGCTCCAAGGTATAATTTTTGTTATTTCTGGCACTTCATATTTAATGCCTATAAAGCAGTCTTTTACTTCAGCTCCAAGCAAAGTTGATTTGTGTTGCCTTTTCCAAGGGAGGAACACAATTTTTTTGCAATTTACCAAAAATATGTGATGCACATATAACAGCCAAATGCATATTTAGTGGTGGATGGAAAAAAGTTTGTGTGTACAAATCACCTCTATTTTCTAAACAACTATTTTAAGGGTCTAAAGTCATTTTTATATGTTTTCTTAGTTTATTGCTTTAGTATTTTAGGCGAAGATTGCTGCTTTGTTTATTGTTAATCGACGTCTTTTGTTTACTTGCAGAAATACGAGAATGACTCATTCGGATCAACCTTCAACCACACCTTCATCATCAACGGATTCCTCCAGAAAGCGTAAATCAAGAAGCAGACGTGATGGGCCAAAAGGGGTAGCTGAAACACTCGCAAAATGGAAAGAATACAACAATATAAATCGATTCATAGGATGAAAAAGCAAAGCCTGCCGAAAGTTCTGCTAATGGGTCAAAAAAAGGTTGTATGAAAGGTAAAGGTGGGCCCGAGAATTCGAGATGCAAGTTTCGTGGCGTGAGACAACGGACTTGGGGAAAATGGGTGGCCGAGATTCGAGAACCGAATAGAGGGAGTCGATTGTGGTTAGGGACTTTTGGTTCTGCTGTTGAGGCTGCTTTGGCTTATGATGAAGCTGCTAGAGTTATGTATGGGCCTTGTGCTAGGCTTAATTTACCCAATTGTAGGTCGATGAATGAGTATAGTCAGATGGTTGTGTCGAATGGTAGTGCTTCGAGTTGTGACTCGACAACGACCTGTAGTCATTCTTTGGAAGATTCTAAAGCTTGTTCGAGTAGACAAATGATTAAACAAGATGAAGGTGACTCGAAACGTGAAGATAGTATAGTTAAACATGAAGTTAAGGAAGAACCTATTGAGGAAGTGAAGAATTTTAGAATCAAGGATGAACCGGTAGAGATCAACGAGGACATCAGTTTGCCACATGTTAATGAGATGTTCGATATGGGGGAGTTGCTTGAAATGATGGGCCAGAGGAACTCCCAAAATACAGGGAACGGAATGGGTCAAAACGGGTTTGATGAGCCTGGTGTGTCTCAGACTTGGATAAAAAATGAGCCACAAAGTGAAAATCAGCAAGATACTTATGGGACTGGAGGTGGTTTTGGGTTTGGTTTTTTGATGCCAGAGCATCCTGCGATGGATCAGGAGCTCGACATGGGTTGGTTGGATCCGGAACCAATGAACCCATATACTAGACCCAAGTGGGAAGATAATTGCGATGTTGGTGCTGTTGCTGATTATGGTTTTGATTTTTTGATGCCGGGAAGGCCTGAAGATGGTAACTTCACATTCCAAGAGTTGGGGTTCGATTTGGGAGCTGATTTTGGCCTATGAGACAACAAAGACATTATAAGCCTGTTACTTTTATTTACAGGAGCTGAGAGCCTGAGATTTGCTGGTCCTTGTTCAATATGTGATTGTGAAGACACCAATTTGTAAATGTTCTTAGTGCTATAGTGGTAGTTTCATGCTTTTTTGGTCTTTTTTCGACTGTAGTAGTTATAAAACGAAACTAAAATTAGGCTGTCTACTGAGAGAGCTATGTACATGCCACTTATTAGGAACTTCCAACGGTGAATGTGAGTAACGACTTCTGTGCATATTTGTACTTTGATCCAACTTCATCTGTAAGCAAAGAAACGATGTGATTTTAACATTTATATGTTGTTTCTAATTCTCTTATCTGATTTATGGCACTGTCAATGTTGTAACAGTAGGAAAACGAACTGTAACAGTTGATTGAACGGCTTATCTTGTTTCAGATTCTCTTCTCATTTATGGCACTGTCAATGTCCTAAGAGTAGGAAAACGAACTGAAACTGCAGGTTCGCTAGTAATCGAGCCGATTTGCTTAGGGGCAGCGTGTGTATGGATTGAACAACCGAAAAATGAGATTCTAAGGGACGTACATTTCTCTGGATTAAACCGCTACTCCAGGAAGTTTAGATTTAAGGAGTAGACAAAATCGAGATTGTTAGGATTGGTTATACTCAAGAGGGCACTCACTCTCGTGTGAGTTGTGACTGTCTGATGGCCACCCTCTTCTCACGCGCGAGTTAGACACTTCCTACTCATGCAGGATGCTTTCAGTGTATGTTAGTTTCTCACGCACGGGGGGTGTTTCTAGTTAGACACTCACGCGGGATGCTTTCAGCGTATGTTAGTTAATGGTGGTGATCGGGTGAAGTCAATAGGTGAGGAGGGTTACCGAGTATCTCACTCATGTGTGACTCCTTTACGAAGTGCGCCGCTTTTTTGTGTGGGGTTGTTTTGATGATAGTAAGGCTAAATGTGAATGAGTACAATGATTGTGGTCATCACTGTCACATTAGTGTTAGCTCATCTTTTTTTTCTTTACCACAACCAACCTCGTCTAACAAGACAGACCTTCTTCACAACCTTTTTTTTTTCTTATTTCCATTTTTTTCAGCGTTTTTGGTTTTGTAAAAGTTGGACATATCTATTTTTTGTCAACTTTTATGTTCTTTAAGAAGTTTACATGGCTCAATCATAGTAAAGTTTCGACTGTACATTGCACGATATTCCGCTACCGCTTGATCGAACACCTGTTGGTTATATGCGTGACTCTGACTCTTTCGTTTTACACTATCATTAGTAGCACCAAATTGATCGGCTTTAGGACTAAGACGATTTTCATTTGTGTTTGACGCATCAAAGCCTCTTTTAGATTCCCTCATTTCCTTCTCAAAGTAATATATAGTCGTCCAAAATCCCGCACTTTTTTGAGCATTCTCTTTGACGCTATATTTTGACGTGTGTATCAAAGCTTTACACGACGCTAACTTTTACTTTGCGGTAAGTGGAAATCTAACATCTTTAACGTCTTCTCTACGCTTCCTTCGTGATAACCGCCACTTCTTCAGCGGGATAGTCATCCGGAACAGGTACGGATGAACCACCCGAACCTTGAGTCGGAAAATAATAACTATCAAAAAATAGATCCAAATCTTCATCAACATTAAAACGGTTAACCGAAAAATAATGTTGAGAATATTGAGAATGGTATGTTGGTGGTGACATTGAATCGTGTAACATTTGTGGACGATACATATGAGATTGTTGTTGTTGGTACATTGGTCGGTTGAAGATAGGTTGGAACGAATTATCTTGATAAAAAAGGTTGTTGTTCTTGTTGCTACAGCTGTTGTTGTTTGTAGGGTTAAGTCCATTAATTAGAAAACTTTTCAAAATTTACACATCTAGTAAACACACTTGTTTTATTACCGATCTAGTAATTATAACTTGTTAGTGTTTATATATTTAGTAAATATGACCGGTTAAAATTTCATTTCATTAAAAATTTTACACATCATCTATTTTAAATGACATGTATAAACCAGGTAGATATTACTAGTATATGACTTATTATTCTTCCCTAACACCTACCAAATCATCATCATCATATCAATAAATCCCGATCTAAAAAAAAATCATTCATTCATCTTCATACTCCTTTTCACACACACAATAAACATAAACACTAAAACTTTAAACTCCCTTTCTTCATCTAACAACCACAACCACCAACCACCGTCGTCCGTTGCACCCTCTTTCGCCGCCATATACACCCTTCTTTCGCTGCCACCCACAGATCACTTTCTACTGCCACAACCACCTCCGGTCACCACAATCTTCGTCCTCACTATCTTTTGTTTTTCGTTATATCTTTAGAGGTTATATAGCCAATATTTTATTTTATTGTTTAATTTTTCAGATCTACGAATTGGTTTTTGGGTTTCCAGTCTAATGAAATGGTTTTCAGATCTACGAATTCGTCCTCACTGTCTGTTGTGAAATATGTTTTTGGGTTGATGTTTTTTATGTCTCCAGCCTAATGAATTGGTTTCATTTGTCGACATGTTGGAATTGATCTTGTGTTTCCAGCCTAATGAATTTATTTTGTGGTTTTGTTGCTTTTTGTCAAACTACTTGGAAGTTCTTGCTACCTCAATGAGGCAGTGGACATGTTGGGTTGCAAAATGACATGACATGTTAGGTTGCTTTTTTTGACATTGATAAACATGATCTTACCAAAAAAAAAAATATATATAACAGTTGGTTCAGTTTGGGTTGCATTTGTTCCAAGATCTTTAGCAATAGGTTGTATTTCTGGTTTTTTTGTAACGAATGAAAAAGTGTATATGTTTGATATATGGATGAGTTTTAGTATGTCATCGGAATCTGATGGACGTGGCCGGAATCCGATGGTGAGGGGACTAGAAGATCCACCGTGGTATTGGGTTGTCACCGGAGCAAATGAATTATTGAAGATGGTAGAGAAAGTCAAAAGTCAACTTAGATATGTTAGTAAAAGAATTATTGAAGTGTTTCTTAAGACCAGTCAGCATCCTATAATAAATTGCAAATCCTAGTCACGAAAAAAAAAATAAAAAAAATGACGTGTCGGTCATTTTTAATTCTCAACCGGTAACATGATGACATATTTACTATATAGTTACAAATTTGAAAGTTTGGATGCCTAGATTAGTAATAAAACAAGTGTGTTTACTAGATGTGTAAATTTTGGAAAGTACGTTTCTAATTAATGGACTTAACCCTATATATTACAGTATTATATTGTATTCTGAGATGTCATATAATGACAGCTTCCAAAGGGTACACATCAATGGTCCAGCTTTTTAACTCCTGAAGAACTAGTATTGACTCTGCAACGTGCTTCTATCTCTGTAAGTAAACGCATACCAACTCTGATTAGCATGTGGATTCTTGCTCATTAATTGTTTTATTTGGTTATTTGACTTCATTATTTAACAGGTTGAAGAGATGGCTGGCTTTGCATACAACCCCATGACCGGTCAATGGTCTCTTACTGATGATATTGGTGTCAATTTTATTGCCTTTGGTATTAAAAACAGCGAATAATTTTGTGTTGAGCTTAAATTAGCAGTTTGGCCAGGTTTAAAATGGTATGATGCCCCTATATTTCCTCTAGTTTTTCTTTGTATGAATAAGTAACCTCTGCGGCCGCCCTTTGGAAATACCGACATACCAAGTAATTAGAATCTTGCACATCTTCTAAGAAAATTTTGTCCCTCCATTTGGCATGTCTATAAATTGTGTAACCTTTTGATGTCACACAGACAAGTAACGATTATTCTGAACCATTTCGAGACTATTTTTTCTTCATACTTGAAGTAATAGCATGTTATTTGAGGGGCCTAATTTCTTTTTAACTCGTGTGTTTTGTAAATAACATGTTATGGCTTATAGATGTTCTATTCTAGATCCACAAAAACTCTCAAAATTATATTTACACAATGACTTGTCAACTAAATATGTAGGGTAAAAATGAAGAAAAAAGGTTATGATGCAATACGATTGGATCACAACACACGCCAAGTCATTGTGTTAATTTTTTTTTGTAAACTCTTTGTGAATGTAGCATTACTTCTCTTTCAATGGGTGCTAACTGTTTAGTGACAAAGGTCGGACATCCTTTAGTGTGAAGTATGCATATGTGTAGTGTAATTCTTTATAAAATAATATTTTTAGAGTTTAGCGGTAGGCGTATATTAGGGATGAGCAGCGGCACCGGAAAAACGGTACGGTAGCGGAACCGTACCGGTACCGGTTTTTAATAGATGGTTTGTTTGTGGAAAATCAGTACATTTAAGAATTAAAGTTTTGGACCAACGAACAATCCTAGCTGGATGGAGATTATGGTAACTAAGTAGCCAATATACATAACATAAGCCAACTGAATGCTTATAGTATCAAGCACACTAAAACCGTATCATGTCATGAACTCAATAATTATTATCATCTGCAGATAAAAATAAGTTGTCATAGTTTTCATCTGCAGATTTGAAAAGCTTCATGTTTAGGTTGATCAAATACTTGCATAGTAAGTATAAAGGTAAGCTTCATGTTTAGGTTGATCAAATACTTACACAGCAAGTATAAAGGTTCTCTACCAATTTTAGTACTGTCGTATCGGAACCGATACCGGTACCGATTTAAGATGGGACTTTGAATTTAAGTCAGGAAAAATTACAGTACACCTAAAACGGTGTCGGTACGGTACCAAAATGGTACTGCGCTCATCCCTAGCTTATATCATTTGGCATTGATAAGCTGCATTCCTTTGATAGAGTTTTGTATCCGCCACAGTTATGTGATTTTTTTTAAAAAAATACCACTTAATGTGACTTAAATTAAGTGCGTTTTTTCCTCTTTCACAGGCGATCAACACCTCTTACCTAATAAGATGCCAAGATGTTAGAAGAGATGTCTTACTATCTCTCAATGTCTTTTTTTTTCTTCTTTTCTTTTTGTTTTTTTCTTTTACCTTTTCTTTCGTTTTTTCCTTTGCCTTTTCTTTTCATTGTGTATTATGCGTTTTTTACTCTTCTTTTATTTTATTATTCGTTGTTTTCTTTGCTTTTTCTTTTCATTGTGTATTATGCGTTTTATTTACTCTTCTTTTATTTTATTATCGATAATACGTTTATAGAGAATCTGTTAGATATTAGAAAAAGACTCGGTCACCCCGTGTATTTTACCGTTTATTGTAGCTCGTAGTTAATCGTTTAATGTATAACATTCGGTAATGAGCCGGGTATTAAACCCAACGTGTAAGCCCACTACCAAGGCCTTTAGGCCGGTTTGTAAGCTATCATATAAGCCTCTTCCATGCCATGGAAGAGGTGGTTAGTCATTTCATAATTTCATAATACAAGTTACACTTTCTCTCTCTAGAAAGTTTTCTCTCTCTATTTCTCTCTCTAGACTTGGCTAATCCATCTATCTTCCATTGTGTTATGATTTCCAATATCTTACAATTGGTATCAGAGCACATGGGATGATTAGCTAGATTGTGTGTGCATTTTTTTGTTAGAATAATCAAATAAGGTTTGGTTTTTCATAGTCTATGGGCTCTTGTTCATGGTTTTTCATCGAATTCTAACGCTGTTGTGTTAAAATTTTATGTTTTATTTTCTTGTTGCTATAAGCCTTCTAGAACGCGAGTTGTGCAAAAGAAACCAGGAAGGAAATACTTCAAAAGATGATTTATAGGTGTTTTTTGGGTGTGATTGTAAGTTTGTTCTTAGGTCGTGGGTTTAACGGTCTGTGTGAAATCATTTCTTTGTCCGCGGTTTTGAGTGCTTTACTGGCGGTTTGTCAGATCGTACACTGTTTGTCGGCCGTACTATTGCAGCTATTTGTCGTCTTGCAGGTCGCGGTTTGAGAGTAGCGGTTTACAGGTCTTTGAGGACTCGTGCTATCGCGTGAGTATACAGGATTTTTTAAAGACTTGAACCAGCGGTTGTGGAAAGTTTACTCTGTCAAATTTCTTTCCTTGGCCGCGATTGTCAAACACATCTTCATATGCGGAGTTACAAATCGCGGTTTACAGTTTATTGAAGACACTTTTCTTAGCGTTCAGGGAAAACGAAATTATCACATGTCAATTTCTACTCTGTTCCGGTTTCTAGACTAGACTTCTCTCTGATACTATTTATATCATCTCACATATCTTTATGACTCTCTCTTGGACAAAATTTCACATCAGAATTCTCTCATCTTCACTTCATGTCTCTCATCCAAATTCTCTAAAGAACAAAACACTTTGAATCCATTAAATCACACTTTTAACATACAATCACTAATAACTTGTTCTATTCACTTATCCTCTCTTCTTCTCTCAATCTAATTAAGATGGCTAATCTTTCGAGATATCCAATGTTCTCGAGTTCCGATACCCGACCACCTATGCTTGATAGGACTGACTTTACATCATGGCAACAACGTATTTGACTGTATTGTCAGGGTAAAGAGAATGGGGTGAACATCTTGAAGTCGATTGATGAAGGACCTTTTCATATGGGAACATTTCGGGAAACACTTGCTGAAAGGGAATCGAAGGTGCAGCTATCACTCTATACTCACTAGACACCGAGCTCGAGTCTTTCTTCTCCTTTCTTTCACCTGAAGATAAGGATAGGTATAACGCCGACATTCGGGCAACAAATATCCTACTTCAAGGGTTACCAAAAGACATCTACACCCTTATCAATCATAACACTGATGCAAAAGACATTTGGGATAATGTGAAGATGCTCCTGGAAGGTTCTAAATTAACAAAAGAAGATAGGGAATCACAACTGTATGATGACTTTGAACACTTCCATCAGAACAAAGGAGAAACTATTCACGACTACTATGTCTGGTTTGCCAAACTCATCAATGACATGCGGAACATCAAGATGACCATGTCCAGAATGCAGTTGAATTCAAAGTTTGTTAATAACATGTTGCCTGAATGGGGTAGATTTGTAACAGCAGTGAAACTGAACAGAGGTTTGAGGGACTCCAACTATGATCAGCTGTATGCTTATCTGAAGCAACACGAGGCACATGCCAATGAGAACAAAATGATGTTGGATCGATTCACTCAACACACTGTTGATCCTCTCGCCTTGATGTCCAATGTTTCACATCAGCAATACTATTCACAATCATCTACAACTCTACCATCCACATATGTTCAACCACACTTTGCTGACAACACCCAACTTGATTCAGGACTCTCTCCAACGGACAACTTAATTGAGAACTTAACCAACACACTTGCCCTACTCACCCAATCATACAAAACATACCTTCCTCAAACTAACAATCAACTCAGAACTTCATCAAATACAAGGAACCAAGCCACAGTTCAAGACGGCAGGGTTGTTGTTCAGAATGTTCAGGGTCGACAGAATAGAGGTCAGGGGAACAATGCAAGGGGTACAGGTGCAGCTGGTTATGAGGGAGCTCAGAACAGAGTTGGGAATGCAAATCCAGGTCAAGCAAGGCCGATTAAGTGTTACAACTGCAATGGTATAGGCCATATAGCAAGGAACTGCACTCAACCCAAGCGACCATAGAAATCAGAATAGTTCAAAGACAAGATGTTGCTGATGCAAGCTCAGGAGAATGGGGTGGCATTGGATGAAGAGCAGTTGCTATTTATTATAGGTGGACAACACAATGCGGTTGATAAAGATGTGGATGAGCAACTGGTTCAAGACTTAGCACTCAATGTGGATAATGTTTTTCAAGCTGATGATTGTGATGCTTTTGATTCTGATGTTGATGAGGCTCCCACTGCACAAACCATGTTCATGGCAAATCTATCATCTGCAGATCCTGTTTCTGATGAAGCCGGTCCGTCATATGATTCGGACATTCTATC